>SNQJ01S0081016.1:0-31152 GCA_010110895.2 Picea sitchensis | reverse complement strand
TAAATTAATAATAAACAAACAAGGAAGAAATCTTAGAAATGATAAAACTAGAAGACACAAGTGTGGTAGAAACCAAAGTCAGTGAAACTTCGTAAGAAATATTGTCAACACCAGTAGTACCAAGTAGCAACCAATCAGGAAGATCAATTTCTATTTCAAGTATGGTCACTTAGATGATGGATGATTTGATCCTGAAGCTCATCTTTCTTCATGGAATGGGAAGAGATGATGCAGAACAACATTGGTTCATGTGTGAAACAATCTAGTATGTTATTACTACGTAAATTTTCTTGACTGAAGAAGAAAATCACAAAGGTAACCACAAAACCACTTTATAAATTAAACTAGCCCTTTCAGTTCAAAGAGGGATCTCTCTTGTCACTTGGTCTTAAAAGATAAGTTTTCTTTTGAGGATCAAAGGCTAGATATTTGATTAGATGAAGGGGTTTTAAAGTTTGTTGCCAACAAGGAAATGAATTTGTTGGGCAATGGAGTCAATCTTTGAAAGCAAATGAAAATAGTGTCTGGTAGGTAGAAATATCAAGGAAGCAAAGGCTAAGTAGGTAATGATCTTTCAGTTTTTTATTTTTCTTTTATAGGATGGATGAAAGAGAAAAACACAACAAAATTCAAAGCACCATAAAAGATGAATTATGATGAGTTATGAAGGAAAAACAATGTTCAAATTGCTTGAATCTAAAGCATCACTTTCAAATGAATTTTAGACCATTTTTTATCCAACATAAACATATAAGAATATGCAAATGAAAGATAAAGGAAACAAGAAAAACATACATAGAAAGGAACAAAGACTTTAGGTCATTACCACTACAATCTTTGGTATGAAAAAGTTATGGACTTTTGCACTAGTCTTCATTTGAATTCATAAAATATGTACAATGTTCAATACAAAATATCCTTTGTTCTTCCTCCAACCACTTATACATTCAAAATTCTCAAATATATAAGAAAACTAACTCCCTAGGCTAGATAAGTCAAACTTCACTACTTTTCTATAATTCTGGATTTGATTACATAAAAAAGAGAGAAACTTCTAAACTACTTGATAAAAATAGTAAAATTTGTCTTGACCATATTAATGCATATAATATTCATTGAGAAAAAGGAGATCTCAAAAATATTTTTGAGTTTAAGGCTGTTGTGAGTTATCAGGGAAAGATGGATATGAATCTTGGGCTGATCTGAGTGCTAATAAGGCTCCCTGTCACCTTTGCGTAGTGAGTTGTTGTGACACAATGTGTAACTGCATCCTACAACAATTGCATAGCGAAATTTACATAACGTGGTGGATTTCTTCAGTAGACTTTGTTTAGGAGGTGGTTGTAACGTTTTTGGAGGCTGCAAATCATTGTTATATCACCCAACAATAATTTCCCAATGTCCATTATCCTTCTATGTGCTTAAAACACTTGCGTAGCGTGAGATTTCTATGCAAGTTCTGTATAATGCAATTTTCCAGCAAAAAATCAAAAATGATTTTTGGTTCATCAAAAAGAGAAATTGTAAGAATATGAAACCTATATCTCAGCCACCTCTACCAGTAGGTCCAAATTTCCCCTAGCTTGATCATCCACCTTCATCTTTTGCTTCAGAGACCTATTTTCTTTTCTCAATGACAAGTTTTTTCTTTTCAAGTTTCCCACCTGCCTGAACAAAAGTTTATTTCTTCTAAGTTTTGATTGGGCATTGGTGATGGTTGCACAAAAAGTGTTGATGAATGGTGAAAATTCCTTAAGTTGACTCTTAAAATATTGTTCTGATACACTTTTCTCTTCTCTGAGCTAGATTATCAGGTCTTGATCCTCCCTTAGTTGCTTATTTATCCATTTAATTTTTTAGTCACCTTCTCTAGGTGAAGTGTGAGTCTTTTCAATTGATACAGGTTGTCCCTATACATGTGATTCCTTTGCAGACTTGCACTTTGAACTTATCCTCCTGGATGAGGATCTTGTTAGAGGGGATGTAGGTTTAGTCAAATTGATATTCTTGGGACTTTGACTAATTTCTTTTCCTTTGGAAACTCCTGGAAGCTTTGAGACTAATTCCTTCTTTGAACCTATTTCATCTTATGGAGTTTGAATACCAGAAATATTCTCATCCAATTTCCTCTTCATCTCCCTATTATCATGAAAAATATGAGCTATGACATCTTGAGATTCCTTAATATGATCTTTTAGCTCCTTGATTACTTGGTCTTTCTCTTCTAGCTTCACCTTATTTTCATCCATTCCTTGAGATGGATGATCAACATACTGTGTATGCAGGGCAGGTATAGGAAATATCTTGGCAACTAACCTTGTGATTGGGCTACTAACTCTTGGTGTTTCCTCCACCTCATCAACAAAGTGTATCCTTTTACCCTTCTTCTCAGTTGGTTGGCTTGGTGAAGAATCATAAATCTCCTTTCCTTTTCCCATGCCATGTTCTCCATATCTTTTTCTTTCCCACTTGAGACTCTAGAGGCCACTTTATCAGCAGATGAGGGAGTGTCTCCTTTGGTATCTAAAGGAATGTTATCTTAGGTCAAGAAAGAGTCCCAGTCTCTATTTGATTTCTGGAGTTCTTCCACCACTAGAAACTTAACCAAAGAGAAATGAAACAAACTGGACTTAAGTTGATTAGCCCTAGCTTGTACCCCATCTTCCATTTTTCCTAAACTTTTGTACAGGTAGAAAGGTAAATTCAAAGGGTTCTTCCTTGTGAAATGCATAAGAATCCTTATGTGATAAAGGTATGCTAGAGGGAAAATACCCCCTTTAACTACATCAAGTTTTAAGATGTAGACAAAATGAATGACCGTCTAAAAGTCAATATATTTTCTACTCTACCCCAAACATACCAAAACAAATGAAAATAAATCAATAAGAGAGAAGATAGGGAACTGTACCTTTTATCTCACATCTGGTGATGATCTCCTCAAGATCCGTAGTTCCAACAACTACACGTCTCCTCCCAAGGTTGACCTGCATCGAAAACCAGGAAAAAAGGACTACAAGTATGTTATTATATTCATGAGTTAGGTTTAGATATCAAATGCTAAGTATAAATCAATGAAAATATAAAGACTGAAACTTACAATCCATGTCGGCCATTGTTCCGCGAACCTGGTCTGAGATCCTCTTTACAATGCTCCAAGTGCACCTTCAATAGGCCTCTTCTCTCAATATTCTGATCACCTTAAGGGAAGGGAATGAATTGAATGGAAGGAGAAGGGGCTGAAGAGGGAATGTTGAGGCAATATCTCACAAAAGGTAGCAGAATCTTGGTCAAGGAGGGGAAGTGAAATTGGGTAGAGTTTCGTTGTTCTTATGCTTGGATGTGAAATGAGACCCCAACACCTTATTTTATATAATAAAAGGATGGTTATTCGTTTTGGTAATGGGCTATAGAAGGTGAATTGGTTGGGAAACCTCCAATAGCCCGTGAATTTCACCGAATTCCTTACAATGTTTTAAGTTTTGCAAATTTTTCAAGTATACTCGGGTTATTTAATGTGCAACAAGCGTATGTACGCGGGCTGTAGTGGTGCAGGGCACATACATGCTCTAAAAAATGTTTTTTTACAAAGATCTCCTCAGCAGTGCTTTGGAAAAATATGCAAGTAAGAGGGCCAATGCCATGTATGCATGAGTAGGGAATTTTAGGGATATAAAAAGGTATACCCTATCAAATTTTTCCTCACAAGTGAAATATCATTGGACCACTCTTAATAAATTTTCATAATGCTCCAGTATGCGTTCTCTTGGAATAGTGGTGCCAAACCTCTAATTTTCGTACTTAGGTTTCAGGAAATCAATATAAAAAATTGGATCAAGAGGCATACCTTTAAACCACTTCTCCCGCTGGACTAGAATCTCATTTGCAACAGCCACTATGTTCTCAGATACATGGAAGGTAATGTCAACAATCCTTGTCTGAACTCCATTGGAATTGAGGGAAAATCCCTTTGTCACCTGTGCATTACATCCTTTAATCTTCTCACAGAACCTCATGCAACCACCTTGCTCAAATGCAACCCTAAATGTAGGGTCAGAGTTCACCAACTAAAAACTCTGTGACTCACACCTCAATAAATTTCCTCCTTTGTTATATTTCTTCTTCTCTTGAGTGTCCATGCTATGGATGCAAGATGAAAATTGAGACTGATAAGAGTAGGGAGGCTCCAAAAAATAAAATCTTCTGATAAGGCACTTTACACAACGTAAGAAAAGGTTAGATTTTACTCTAATTGTGCCAAGGGAATTGTCAATATGGTAAGCGAGTCTCTAGATTTCATGAAAATTGGTGCAGAGCACTTGCTAGACACAAAACATAATCTTTTTATCTTTGTGCAACGAAAACAAAGGATGTGTAGCATGCAAATATGGGTTTGCGTAGAAAGCAGACAAAGGTTTGCGTAGAAGGTATGTAGAGTTTGTGTAGCGAGGATGGAGAGTTTGCGTATAAGGTGAGAGAAAATTGAATTTGGTGAAGAATAAAGGTCTGATCCATAGCAAAGGGTATTGAGCAATGAAAAATGGGAGGAGAGAACAATACACAAGCTGAGAAAATTTGATTTTTAAAGATGATTGGTATGTTTAGGATGATATAATAGCTTGGGTAGCGCCAAGGAGTTTGTGCAACATGTGTACCCTTTCCGGAGATCAAGTAGAAAACTAATTTGAAAGATATAAAATGTTCCCTAATAACCTTTGATGACTCTTTTCTTTCATAATGTGTCATAATGTGCCATGACATCCACAAAAACCCATTCCACCTAGACTTATGACTTGACTCTTTTTTACATGCCATTTTATGGTTTATTTGAACAATGACCCAAAGACCTTTGAAACATTTCATGAGACACAACTTTTTGAAGACACACATAATGACTCAATTGGGAATGCATTAGTCTTCTCAAGACCAAGGCATGACTTTGCAAACTCTTGACAAACCTATAAATCTTCCTTGAAAATAATGATACTAACATTTGGCTCCAATGGGGATGTTGTCCTCCCAGTGAGGCAACAAAGAACAATAGACTAGGTGCCTTATCCATTGGGCTTTATTTTGACTCAAAAAGACTTTAAAAATGAAAAAATAAACTGATTGACAAACCATTTTTTAATCTTGATACACACTAACTAAACTCAACAGAATCTTAGGGCCTTCACTTTGGGCTTCAATTTCTATTGAATGATTACTTCAATTTTTCTATCTAAAAAATAAAAATGGTTATTTACAATGAGATGAAAAGATAAAAATGCTTTAAGCAAAGTAGTGTTTGAGAAACCTTCCATTCACAGGTCCTCCACTAATGAGATATCCATTGAGCTCTTGTAGCAGACAAGCATTGCTTCCATGATAAGAAACAATTCTGAATGGTCACCGCTAGAGGCAGTCAAACTTTCCATGCTTCCCCTTATCTTCATTTCTTGCATCCCATTTCAGCACCAGATCATCTACCTTGAAATCATCAACTTTTGTATGCTTATGAAACATATTTTTCATTTTATCATGATGCATTTGTGTGTTTTTGTACACTTCTTCTCTCATTTTTTGTACATGAATCAATTGATTGATCCTCCTTTGAGAATAATTTGGTTCAACTTCATGTTCTTGCAACAATTTCATAACTGGCAGCCCTAACGAGGTAGGGAAAACTACATCTGTGCCATATACAATATGAAAATGTGATGTAGCAATAGACCTCTTGGTAGTGATTCCATCAGCCCATAGTGCATAAATAAGTTTCTTATGCCAAGCCTTCTTGTTTTCCTGTAACAACTTTTTGATAATTCTTGTCAGACTCTTGTTGGATGACTCAACTAATCCATTACCCTGTGGGTAATAGCTAATAAGTTTTGGAATGACCAAGGGTTAGTTTGTAATCACTGCAAATATTTTTCATTCTCTTGGACTTAAATCATGTTGCATTATCAATTATTATTTTGACTGGGAAGCCAAACCTAGACAAAATGTTACTATCCATAAATTGGATAATGACAAAATCAGTAGCTTGCATTGTTGGGACTGCTTCAATCCATTTGGAAAAATAGTTTGTAGTTGTCAATATCCATCTATGTTTAGTTGAATATGGTGGATGAATCTCTCCTATAAAATCAAGGCCCCATTTCCTAAATGGTGCTTCAACATAAATTGGTTTCAAAGGCAAGGGAAATAATATCCTTTTTCCATTAGAAATCTGACATTCATGACATGTTGACACTTCCTTGTATACATCAGAGAAGATGTTGGGCAAATAGAACCCTTCCCTTAGTATTTTATGCACTGTGATTTTCCAATAATGGTTCCCTCCACAGTCACTCTTATGGAATTATTTGATAGCCTGTTTTATTTCATCTTCCAATAAGCTACTAAAAAAAAATCCCCATGGATCCTTCCAATACAAAGAACCATCAAGAATACAAAAATTTGTTTATTTTAATTTCATAAACCTAGCCTTTGCGTTGCTTAATTCAAGAGGAGATTGTAAATTTATCTATACATATATAATGTCAACATACCATGGAGATTCAAGATATTTCTGGGATACCTGTGGGATTGTTTCTTCTCTTGAATTTTCTAGCATATCTGCAATAAAGTTTATCCCCAAAACATCATAATTTTACTGTGTCATCAGTTTGGCAAGCCCCTGGCCTTTGATCAACTTTGTAGGATTTATCTCTAGATCATATTCTAGAAAAAGAACTATCCATTTACCTCTTCTTCCTTCAGGATTAGATTGGGTCAAGATATCTTTCACAACATTTCTAGGCACATAAGCAACAACATGAGAATCTAAAATATAAATTCTGAATTCTTTAAGGGATTTTACCAGTGCACATGCATGCTTCTCCATGATGTCATACTTCAATGGAGAGTCTCTCAGAGTTCTGTTGTAATAGGATATGGGCCTTTCATAACTTTGTTCATCTTTCTGCAACAAAACCCCAGCAATAGTGTGTTATGATGCAAAAGAGAACAAGATGAAATCTTTTTCATAGTCTAGACTAGCCAATACTGGTGCCTTAGTCAATGCTATGTTTATGTCCTAAAAGGATTTCCTGGCTTCTGGAGTCCACTTTATCTCACTACCTTTCCTAGGCATGATGGTAATGAACTTTATGATTTCTTCTAGATTAGGGATAAACCTCCTTCTAGAGGGAAAAATCCCCCCTTTAACTACACCAAGGTTCAGAATGTAGGCAGATCTATTAACCGTCTAAAAGTCAATTAATTCTCTATACTACCCAAAACATATCGAAACTCATATGAAGAAATCAAGGAAAGGGAGATCGGGTAACTATACATCTAATCCCACGTTTAGTGATGACCTCCTCGCGCTTGGAAGTTCCGCTGACTGCATGCCTCCTCCCATGGTTGACATGCATCCAAATATTGACAAACAGAAAACTACAAGCATGCTATTCCATATATAATTTAGGGTTTGATGTTATAATTTCAAGCATAAACCAATAAAAGTATTCAAGACACCATCATTTGGGACAAGAAAATGTAATTCTTTTATTATTAACACAAAGATTATACCTTTACAATCTAAGTCGTCCACCATTATGCGAAGCTAGTCTGGGCTCCTCTTCACCAAGATCCAAGTGCACCTTGTATGAACTTCTCCTCTCAACCTTCTGATCTCTTCTTGGGAAGTGAATGGGTTAAATGGAGGGAGAAGGGGCTAATGAGGGAATTTTGAGGCAATTCTCATAAAAGGCAGCAATATCTTGGGCAAGGAGGGGAGGTGAAATCGGGCAGAGTTTCATTGTTCTTATGCTTAGATATGAAATGAGACCCCAACACCTCCTTTTATATGAAAAAAGGATGGTTATTTAGTTGGGTGACAGGCTATAGCAGGTGGATTAGTTAGAAAACTACCAATAGACCATAATCTCAACAAATTCCTTGCAACTTTTGCAAGTATACATGGGTTGTAATGGTGCATCATGCGTATGTACGCTAGTTGTAGGGGTGTAGCAAGCGTGTGTACGTGGGAAGTAGTGATGCAGAGCACATACATCTTCTAAAAATTGGTTTTTTAAGAAGAGCAATTGAACAATTCTTTAGAAAAAAATGCAAGAGGGATAAGGTCATGTATGCAAGTGTAGAGAAATTTAGGTTTATAACAGATACCCCTAATGTGTGAGGTCAGAAGATCATATGATGGACGAAATACATTACAAAATATTCACCAATGTAAGAAATCGAGTGAGCCTGGGACCAGAGTTTGGGAGGTGCCATTTGCAAAATAAAAATTCTCTCTGCGGCGAGCATACCCATGCTTGGGATGAAATAAATCATGGTTTCCAATCAAATACATTGTAGAGCCATGTCATATAACTATATAAAGTGTATCCTCGAGAAATACACAACAGATCCACATCTCAAAATCAGTCAAAGATATACAAGTAGAGTATCCATGTTCAAGAAGCTAGTGACGCTCAATGGTTGGAGATGAGGCCTTAAGAGCTCAAGAAACCACTTCAAGATATTCAAAACTCGGGTAGGAGTATAATGGGAGTGCACAACTCACTACCCTGAGGTCTTTGACGATTCATTAGGAAAAGACAAGAGGATCTCGATATCTAGGCAAAGAACTTCGTTGATTTTGAATGAGGACTTGACTAGACTCTCAGGATGGTTGACTCATGAGGTCAAGAGACAAACTGCAGAAAGGCCAACTCAGGGTGGGTGAAACTTCCCTTGGAAAAAAGCATGAAATATTATCATACTCAGGCAACATGACATTGACGTAAGTTCATGATGTAGAGGAAAACTCTCCATGTGTTTGGAAGAGTAACCAAATGGAGGAGGACACAACTCTATGTAGCAAGAACAACTTCCTAAAGTCATACTATATCCTAATGCTTTACGGACAAATGGAAGGATGTGCTTTGTCCAAGGGAGACTCTTCGTGTTGCCAAAAAAAAATACATATTTCCCGTCCCCTCTTTTTGGAATATTTGATTTTTTGTCTTTTTCAATTTTTTTAAAGAGCTTGAAAAAGAATAAAAGAATGCTACGTTACAAAGGAGGAATGAGTGTCACAAACAAGCATACTAGTTCTAGGCGCAAGGAAGACACTAATGCTCATAGAAAAGAGACATGTGCAGGAAAAGGACACTCAGGGAAAATTCCTCCACATGTCAAGGTGTCAAGTCACAGAGGAAAAGTTATACAAGGCTTGTGTATAAGGCATGCTTCAAAGGATCAGTTGAGAGAAACATGGAGCCATAATTAGGCCAAAGATTCAGAGATGCAAGTGCAATTAGCAGGATACAATAAAACCCACCTCAATGTAATTTTAACGGGCCCAGAGAAGGTAAGATCGATAGATTTTCATGTTTAGAGAGTCTGAAAAAACGTAAAAGAAGACTCCATGGAGTACCTTTTTCGGAGATAGTCTAGTCGGTTTGAAAAAGGGTTAAACTTGCACCAAAAAGACATCCATTCAAAACCATTTTAATGAGTGTGACAAAGACAAGATCACTCGACAATATTTTCAATTTTAAGGAGTCTAAAAAGAGCTTAACTATGGACTCATAGCCTTTTTATGAATTTAGTCCCCTTAGCCTGAAAAAGTATAAATGTTACTGAGGAGAACTCTCCCGGCGAGATGAATCTCACGAGGTGTACCTTTTTCCACTATAATCTACAAGCTGGAAAAAGGCGTAAACTCATGCTAGTATATGTTTTTCTGGACCAATTTTAATGAGTGTGAAGGAACAAGGTCACTCGACAATATTTTCAATTTTAGGGAGTCTGAAAAGAGCTTAAATATGGACTCTATGGGGGTTCCTTTTTCGTTAGTAATCTCCAAGGCCCGAAAAAGGTGATAAACCAAAACCAAGGAGAATTTCCTTTTTCGAATATTTAGTCCCTTGGGCCCGAAAAAGGGTTAAACTTAATCTTTTGAATACTCTTCTAGTGAACAGAAGTTCCTAGAGCATAGCTTTATTCGTAAAATTGACCGTATGAACCGAAAAAGGGGTAAACTACCACTAGATAGATGTGCCTTCAAATTTGATTTTGGTGAGCGTGAAGGGAAACAAGATTGCTCAACAATATTTTCATGTTTAGAGAGTCTAAAAAGGGCTTAAAGAAGACTCTAGGGGGCTACTTTTCTCAAGTAATCCCGACAATATCACTTGTACCAAGAGGGGGAAGCAAGGGCTCCCATGTACCCATTGGATAAACTAATAGATCAATCGTTGAGACCATGTCTCGAGAAGGAAAACATGAGTGAACAAGTTCTTTCTCAGGAGAAATTGAACATTGAGGATGAAACTCCACATAATTAACCAGTGGTAGGGTAGAGTCTCCACGAACACTAGGAACATATAAAGGGGTAGCCTGAACTAACGTTGAATTAGGATGGTGATTATCATATGCCAGTTGGTTGATAGTGACAATGCTTCCATTATGGAGGAAATGCATCACCCAGAAAAGTGTAGACACCATAACATTCATAACATATACATAATCACGCCCGAGAATCATATTGAAATCTAATGAGCCTTGCACCACTATAACATCGACAAGGACAGTCTTCCCACCTATTGAGATAGGCAACTGAGGAAGAATCCCCAAATGTTCATTAGGATGTTTGTCAAAAGCTAACAACTCATGCGAAGCAGACACAAGCTCGGGAGATCCCAAGGCTCGCCAAATTGAGGATGATAAAATACTTGCGGAGGCTCCTTCATCCACAATACATCGATAAATGTTTGTTGAAATTACTTCAACCTTTATTTGAAAAGGTACAGAATAAGAAACAAGAGGCTCAACAAGGTCATTCCAATAAAAGGAAACCATCCTAGGACTTGGAGGGGGTGTTCTCAAAGTGAGCAGAATGCCCACTTGTTCTGAAAGTACTAAACTGGAAATGCTAAAAACATAGTCGGTAGACACACCACTCTCCAAGAGAAGAGTGGGATCATCTGAAGATTGCATTGGCATGACCACTTTGGTAGACTCGACACTCTCCAAGAGAAGAGTGGGATTAGCCTAAGATTGCATCGGCATGACCACTTTCTCAACCACTAACTGAATAGGCTGCGAGACAACATGGTCTACAGGCACATCACCCCCCAAAAGAGGAGTGGTATTAGCCGAATATTGCATCGGCATGACCACTTTGTCAACCAAAGGTTGAATGGACTGTGAGGAAACCTCGGAAGACTCAGAATCATAAGATCTTGTAAACATGGACCACAATCTTCGTGCCTCTAGAATGCTAGGGCACAAATGAGTAAGGTGATCTCCCTTGTAAAACTTACAAGGAAACTTAGGCGTACATCCTATCTATCTAGGTTTCTCAAAAGAATCAATGCCCCCAACATGACTAGTAGTGGCTGGTTTCACATCTCCAACATGACTTGCAGAGGTTGGTGATTGGTTGATAACATGACTCGTAGAGGCTACAGACCTATCGCCAGTACGACTAGCAATGACTGGACTTTTTCCCCCAACATAACTTGCAAAGGTTGGGTGATTTCCCCTAGCATGACTTGCAGAGGTTGGATGTTGGTATTCAACATGACTTGCAGAGGTTGATGACCTATCTCCAACATGACTCGCAGAGATTGGTGATTTCTTCTTCCTATTCTTCCTCTTTCTATTTCATTTAGACTTTCGGTTACTAGTAGCTATACTTTCACCGAGGAAGGAAGAAGGAGGAGGAGAAGACTTTGTTGACAAAGGAATGACAACATGATTCCCATGACATAAGTTTCTTAACTAAGAAGCATCAAGAGTATTCGGGACATTTGGAATGGCACCCAACCAAACCGGTAGTCCCACATTCAACCCATAAATGTACAAAGTGGCCATCAAAGGGAAAACAATGTTTCTGAAGAAAGGAAAAGCACAAGAATCCCCTTGTGAATGGGTTCCTTGGTTAGTATCATCATAAAAATTATCCATGAAGATATTATGCATAGGTTCTCCCCTTGTGGGATTGTTCCAGTCCATAAAATTCTCACACACTAACTCCGACGAACCAGTGTTATAAAAACAATGCCTATAAAGAGGCAGCTCCATGTTTCTAAGCGAAAAACCAAAAAGTCCTCACGACTGAAGGAGTGGGTTGTATACCACCTTAAGTCAAAGACCCAAATCAATGATTGAAAAATGCACTATGGAAAACTAGGGAGCACAGAGTACATACTAAAAGTTCCTAAAGGAAAATCAAGCAGTCGATTATCTAGTAGGAAGGATAGTTACGCCAATCGACACTAGAGAAACTAACTGGTGCAAGTGAAACTCGAAAATGGAAGCACCCTTCGGGTATACTCTATGAAGCATGACCCGACATCTTCTCTAGGTACCATGGTATACCCCCACAATCACCCGTGTAAGTCCCTAGAATATGGGAAACTATGTTTCCAGCTCGTGGTCAGTCACCAGGCGAGTACAATGAACAGTTGGGTGGATCACAATGAGCAGGATAACAAGTTGGGAACCTATCGAGGGTAGAGAGTAAGTGGTTAGAAAGACAATAGAGGATCTCAAATGGATTTGAGGTCCATGAAGCTCTGTAGGAAAATGAAATCGGTAGTACTCCCAAGACAGATCCTCAACATGTGTTCCCCACTACGTTCAGTCTGGATTTGGATGGGTTATCTATGCTTCCTTTCCTCACATGATGATCCAGATGGATCTAGGGAACATATTAGAAGTTTCAGAAGTGTCCAGGGATGCTCAAAATGCCTTCAACAGGCAAAAAAGGGAAAAAATTCAAAGTTCCCAAAACTCAGTGAAAACAACATGATCGTGAAGAGTGTGTTGTAATCTTTCCAACGATGCAAACGGCTCATCAAACAAATTTATGGATCAAAAGTTATAAGTGGTCAAAGTTCAGTCAAACTTGGTCAAAGTGACACATGGCACCACCTCAAGGGTGACACGTGGAACATCCATACATCTGAGTTGGAAATAAGGCGTGGCAAGGATGGCAGACATGTGGGCAAGTTAGGTGATGACACGTGTCAGTTTCATGGGAAAATCATATTGCGACAAGTGGTCGTTTTGTGGACAATTTATATGGTGCCACATGGCCCAGTCATGGGCTGCCACATGGCACCCCTCCAATTATTGTTGGGTAAATTTTTTATAACTCCACCAGATTCGAACTCATGACCTCTCACTAACCCAAATTCCCCACAAATGTGTGCTACCACTACACCACACGATGTTACTTGGTTATAATATGTTTCAAATATTATTTAAAGTGTAAAGTTTATGCATGCACCAAAGAATAGGGGCTAGGCCTTTGGCCCAACTCTTTATTACATGTAATGGCCCCTAAAACCCTAGCCTCTGCTAGCCCTAGGGGCTTATCCATCCTCCATGCAATAAACTAGCACATTCCGCCAACTATCCACCAAATTTAGCATGTGCTAAATCATCCATCAATTTAGCAAGCACGCCAACATTGTTACAACCACATACTAAAAAGGGGATTTCATGGGATTCAATCCCGGGACCTCCACCTAACCGCACCCTAAATTTAGCCACTCTAACCAACACACCAACCATCACACTTAATGCTAACCGCATAAAAGATTGTATGTAAAGGGGGTTCGTCAGTGCATTAAGGACAGAGCAAGAGCTCATGAGAGGTGAGTCTGAGTGCGCCCGTACGACCCATACAGATTGTACAGACTAGTATGGATTTTACACGCAGTCTGAGATTTTCATCATTTATTACATGAATAGTGGCACGCAAACTGAGGCAAGGGTGTCTCTTGGGTCTTAAAGTGTCTGACTCGGATCAAGGCGTGGAGACAAACATTTTTAGGAAAAATGATGCCATGAATGCAATGGTGGTGTTATTTTTCTGATCTGATCAAATATTATGTGTCTTAACTCCACAATGAGTCATTTATTACAGAGGCAGTGGCAGTGGCATGGTAACTGAGGAAAAGGTGTCTCTTGGGCCTGAAAGTGTCTGACTTGGATGGAGATGATTTGACAACCATTTTTAGGTAATTCGGCAATGTGAATACAATGACGAGGTAAGCATGCTTTTCATTAGGCTAATTAAGCAAGCTAAGTTATGGAGAAGACAATGTAAGCATGCTTTTCATTATGTTGTTTTGTCATTAAATTTTGTAGCATAGCATGCATGTTATAGGTCTAAAGGAGCATAGAGAGGTTGCAGCAAGGCAACAAGATCAACTTATTCCTTCTATCTATTTTATTCTTCTCTTATTTCACATCAAACCAATCAGTTACATGTGATAGAGAAATTGTGGCACGTGCATGATAAGTGGCCAATGAAGCAGTTCATAATCTCGTGGTTTCAGGATCTTTGTATGGGATGCATATTTATGCTTGGATCTAAGTAGAAGATCTAAGTCTTTTGATGGATCCATGTTGATGGGGGTCATATTTTATTCTTCATCTTTTTATGTATTGAGTATGTGGGAATAATGTTCGTGTTAGCATCGTGGATGCCTCATGAGTATGAGAACTTGTGAAGCTATATACATTCCTGATCACATTCCGATCTCTTGTTTCCATCACCAAAAAGGGACTTTGGCCTTACAACTTGTAAAGGAGAGACATCATTACAGGGAGGAGAATAAAGTGGTTAGGCTTTGGAGCATGACCCGGAGAGATAGCCCACATCGGGTGAAATCTGTTATCAAGGGAAGTGTCACATCCATTATGTGTATTATGTTCTTCTGTTGTTTTTCCATGAATTTCTGCACATAGGATGTTAAATGTAAGCATGACATATCACACATAAGGAAAACTAAAGAGGTTTCATTCACTTCGAATTCAAGCTTATAAGACTTCAACTTTACCTTTAATTGCACATCACTCAAGTAAAATGATCTATAGCTGACCTTTTTGAAGGAGTGATAGAAAAAACCAATTATTGGAAACTAATCACCCCCGGGGTTTAGATCACGTGACCTCGTGTTTATCCCCTGTGTTAGAGGGGGGTCTTAGATTTTTTATGACACTGGAATTAAACACTCCCTAACTCAGACTCCAATGTTTTATTTAACAACCTTTAATAGTTTCCTCTCCAACCTAATTCAAGGCCCTAACGCTAAACTAGTTTGTTGACCCTACAGACAAAAAGTCTAGTGTATTTTAGATTAAATGTTATTTTTAAAGGCTTGATTTACTCCAAAGGTACAGTAGTGAAACTGATGTTGTTAATACTCTTGCAAAAAATGAAACTTATAAGAACACTGGCAAAGAAGGATTATCTTTCTTATTTTTCTTTTGAAATCCTTTCAAGATGAGAAGAAAACACAACACTACGCTAATTCTTTTTCTTTTTAAAATAACAATGCAAAGAAAATGCCAAGAAAGAAAGAGACCTAACAAACTAAGTTTTTTTTTTATATTTTCTTCCAATCAAAGTAGAACTAACAAAATATGTTAAAAGAAATTGATGAATATACGATTCATTTTCCTTAAAATTCAAGCTAAAAATGCTAGGAAACACAAGAAAACTAAGAAAACAAGTAAACTGAAACCTATACCCAGGCTATGGATGTTAAACAGAGACTTTGGACTGATCCAACAAAGCCCTTAGAAGTGAACTTCAATCAGGAAAGAGGTGAACTCCCTCTTTTTTCAAAAACTTCCCTAAAACAGAGATGCAGGAAGTTGTTTCAACAGATTGTGTATGTACGCGTGTTTTTTATGGAGAAGAGCGTGTATGTACGCGGGATGACCCACTACAAGGTGTGCACAACTCTGTATCTCTTCAAAAAAAGAAAAGGAAAGACAGTCTTATAGGGAATGGAAAATTGGTAGTGCACCTGAAGGTGACCAGAATCCCTTAACAGACTCAGAAAAGTTGACAGAAACTTGAAAGGAAAACCAACCAATCAAACAACCCAAAATCCCCTAAAAAATTCTAGAGGCTTCCCTAGTATGGTCAACAGTTCTGCTAGTGGGAAAAATCCCCCTTTACCTACACCAGGGTTCAAAATGTAGGCAGATCGATTAACCGTCTAAAATTCAATTAATTCTCTATACTACCCCAAACACATCGAAACTCATCTGAAGAAAGAAAGGAAAAGGAGATCGGGTAACTATACCTCTAATCCCACGTCTGGTGATGACCTCCTGGTGCTTGGAAGTTCTGTTGACTGCATGCCTCCTCCCAGGGCTGACCTACATCCAAATATTGACAAACAAAAAACTATAAGCATGTTATTCCATATATAAGTTAGGGTTAGATGTTAGATGTTAGAATTTCAAGAATAAACCAATTAAAGTATTCAAGACACCATCATTTGGGACAGGAAAATGTAATTCTTTTATTGATAACATGAATATTATACCTTTACAATATAAGTCAACCATTGTTCTGCAAACTTGGTTCGGGATCCTCTTCACTAATATTCAAGTTCACCTTGTATGAACTTCTCCTCTCAACCTTTTTATCTCTTCTTGGGAAGTGAATGGGTTAAATGGAGGGATAAGGGGCTAATGAGGGAATTCTGAGGCAATTCTCACAAAAGGAAACAATATCTTGGGCAAGGAGGGAAAGTGAAATCGGGTAGAGTTTCACTGTTCTTATGCTTAGATATGAAATGAGACCCCAACACCTCCTTTTATATGATAAAATGATGGTTATTCAGTTGGGTGACAAGCTATAGCAGGTGGATTAGTTGGAAAACTACCAATAGCCTGCAATCTCAACGAATTCCATGCAACTTTTTATTTTTTTGCAACTTTTGCAAGTATACGCGGGTTTTAATGGTGCAACATGCATATGTACATGAGATGTAGTGGTGCATCAAGCGTATGTATGTGGGAAGTAATGGTGCAGGGAGGATACATCTTCTAAAACTTGTTTTTTTAAGAAGAGAAACTCAACAGTGCTTTGGAAAAAAATGCAAGTAAGAGGACCAAGGTCATGGATGTAGGTGTAGAGAAATTTAGGGTTATAACACATCCTCAGAAAGTTTACTCTTCTGAGAAAATATTGTACCTCCTTTTTTCTCCTGGGCGTATGAATTTTAGAATTGCAACCACCCTACTGGGATCTATCTTTATTCCTTCTTTCGAGATGATATGACCAAATAGTTTACCCTCTTGCGTTCCAAAGTTGGATTTCTTTTGATTTAATGAAATGCCAAACCTCCTACATTTCTGAAAAACCATTTTCAAGTGTTTTCGGTGCTCATCATCAATATTTGAAAAATTAGTAATATCATCTAAATAAATGAAAATGAACTTATCTTTTTCATCAACAAAAGTTATTTCCATATCTCTTTGGAACATTTCCCCTGCATTCATAATCCCAAAAGGAATTTAGGCATACATGAATGTACCCCAGGGTGTTGTGAAGGATGTCTTATGTTGATCATCAGGATGCACCATGATTTGGTTGTATCCAGAAAAACCATCAAGAATTGACATTTTATGTGATCCAACCACTTTCTACAAGATATAGTCCATCTTGGGAAGAAGATAATTATATTTGAGGGAAATTGTGTTCAGATTTCGA
Organism: Picea sitchensis; assembly: GCA_010110895.2. Taxonomy (NCBI): domain Eukaryota; kingdom Viridiplantae; phylum Streptophyta; class Pinopsida; order Pinales; family Pinaceae; genus Picea; species Picea sitchensis. Next base: position 13,649 of record SNQJ01S0081016.1, on the reverse strand, counting down.
AAATCTACACACAATCTTATTTCACCACTTTTCTTTCTGACAAGAACTAAGTTACCCAACCATTTAGAGAATCTTAAAGACACTATAATATTAGCATCAAACAAATTTCTTACCTCTTTCTCAATTAATGGCAATAGTAAAGGATTGATCCTTCTCAATTTCTATCTGAAAGGTTTTTGGTCATCTTTTATTGGAATTACATGTCGAATAACCTTTTTGTCATAAACCTTCAAATCCTCATAGCTCCAAGCAAAAACATATGGAAAATCCTTCATTAAGTTGATATATCTTTCCTTAATTTCTGGACTAAGTGTCTTAGACAATTTGATGATTTTAGGACTTTCCCGAGTCCCAATGTTACACTCCTCTATTTCTTCATCATTTGTAGTGACTTTGGGGTTCCTTGACACATCATTATTGTCAAAACAATTTTCCAATGGAACCAAACCCTTGGAGATGATATTATTTTTGAGTTGAACAATGTCTCTACCAACAATCTGATTTTGGAAACAATCATCATTTGAAAACATGCATGCATCTTCTTCCTGATCAGAACAGTTTTCATCATCAATATTTATGTTGGAAAACTCATTAGTCATTTGGAGAAATCTGACCACCTTATCATCCTCAAAAATCTGCCAATATTCAATGTTATCAAGTACTGCTAGTCTTTCCTTGACTTCAATCTCATATTTTCTGTTAGGAAATATAGGAATATTGAAAACAGAGGTTGAAGTGGCCAATGCATCAGTAATCATATTTTGTCTTCTTGGAATCACTGAGAGGTTATATTCTATAAAATTCTCAAGTATATCAAGAATTATGTTTCTGTATGCCCTCATCCTAGGATGTTTTGATTGATAGATGCCATTAACCTAATTTATGACAAGCTAAGAATCTCCATGTACAATTATTCTTTTTGCACCCAATTCTTTCAAAGTTTCAAACCCAAAATCAATGCCTCATATTCAACCATATTATTTGTACAGTCAAAAGAAAATTTGTAAGAGAAAATATTTGAACCTATTTTAGGAGGAATTATCCAAACACTCGCTCTAACCCCCTCATTACTAGCAGCTCCATCAAAATTCATATTCCACATTTCTTTATCCTCATTGTGTTGATGATATGAAAGTTTCCCTTCTTGATGATCTGCCTCATTTTTCACAGGGAGTTCAACAGTCTTTGGATCTTCTTCTTCAAAGCATAGGTCATTGTAAAAAATTGAAGAACCAACCTCATTGTCAACAGAATAAATAATATGATTTTTTGGTTTTCTCTTGCTTCTCACCGTGTACTTTAGTAGTACTTCCCTGTACTATCTCCTTTCTTGGCCAAAAAATGGTATAGTTGCATAGGACATGTTCATCTATAGAGTGCCCTTCAATTTTGCAGCCCATGACCTTGACATCAACATGCCAAATTTTGGAGGGATGTCAACAACAAATAAATCCATGGCTAGATTCTTTTATGGGATTTGAGATAGGGACACAACCAAGTCTTTGATCAAACCCAAACACTTTACCTTCCTTGAATCAAAAGAGAACAAATCTTTGTAAGGTCTAGTGATGTCCAAACCTATTTCATCCATGGTTACCTTTGGAATCATATTATGAGATGCTCTTGAATCTAGAATTGCATTGTGTAAGGTCATTTCATGAATTTTAAGGATGCCATAAAAAGGGGGTACATCACCATTATCGCCACTTTCTTCCACCCGAGAACCAAATAAGATTGCAGAGTTATCATATTTCACATTCAAGGTATCATATGCTTCTTTCATTTTCAACATTTTGATGATTTGGCTTTTATATTCACCATTCCTTATCAACTCATTGAAAGGAATATAATTTTTGTTTTTTTCCATTTCACTTTCAAAATTAAAAGGAGACTGGATTTTTTCTACCTCTTTGATGATGACATCTCTTTTTGTCTCTGGGATGCTCTTTGGGGTCTCTTCTTTTTGTTTTCCTTTCTCCAATGCATTTTCATAACTGTCTTTCTTAGGCTGACTTGAAGAAGGTAAATTAGTTTGAGGCTCCCTTGTAGGATTCCCTTTTTGAGGGTTTTTAGGAACCTTTTTATTTCTTAGATTGTACTTCTTCTGAAACTGCATGATGGCATTTTGATACCCCTTCTTATATTCTTCTTTTTCCATTTACAACATATCATCATTTTCCTGCATAAACTTATCATTTGCATCCATAAATTGATCATGTTCTTCTTCAGTTAGGAACACATCTATTTTAGTATCATCACAACAATTTATGTCGTCTTCAAGAGATTCATCAAAATTTTCATCCACATAGTTATTTTGGAAGGGGGGTTGATTTGTTGACAACCTTTATTTATTTGGTCTCTCTGTATGATTTGTGGAACTGGTGCTCTTCTAAAATTAGGATTTATGTGTTGAATATCATCTTGATCTATGATGGCAAGTATATTGTCTAAGGACATATTTTCCACCAAACTTTCCATAGTTTTTACCATTAGATCAAATTTTTCATCTGATGATTGGGAAGTTGAAAGTTGAGCTTCTCCTTGAACCTTTTTCATATCAGTTTCAAAATTATACTTAATATGTCACGATGCCATCAATTCACTTCTACTTCAATTGCATCATTCATCATGTCATCTAGTGTAATAGATCTCCTTTCCCTCAACAACAAAGAAAAATCATTGTCAAAGGAGTCAGTGTAACGAAGTTGGGAAGCTCCAAGAGGGGGTTTTACTTCAGCAGGAATTGAAATATAAACCCTCATGAATATGGTTGAAAACTCTTGAATTGTCTCACTGGGTGATGTTTTTATGTTATTATACTAAGTTAGTAGTTGGAGAAGATTTTTCTTGTCTCCCCATATTGCAAGGAAGGTTTCCTCAAGGCTAAAAAATTGGGGATACTTGTTGTTGGAAGAGCCTTAAACTACTTTCTGACCTCACCTGAGAGACTTTGTGAAAACAAACTCACATTTAAATCGTCACCATCTACCTCCTCAAGATAAGAAAAATAATTAAACCAATCTAAATGTCTTTGAGAAAAAATGTTCTCTTATGCATCATATGATTTGATTCTCTTATTATAGTTTCAAGGTAAATCATGCAATTGAGCAGGTAAGACAAGGAGAGACTATCGTGTTGCCATGGTTCTAGAAGGATTTAGGACTAGTTGAACAATCTGAGTGGGAATCACAATAGTTTGACTAGGAACAACAGAAATGTAGGATTGAAATTTCTTCTCATCAAACAAAATTTCAATCAAGTTAGGTTATGATCTAGATTTAAACAAATTATGTTCAAATTTTATATCAAAATCAAGATCATCAATGCTCTTCACTCTATCCTTAGGGAATGATAATTTTTTATCTAGAACAATACTTGAGTCAGATACCTTTTGTTTTCTTTTATGTAAGAGTTTCTCAGGATCATCCATAGATGCTATAGCTTCCGGATCTGGATTTATACCAGTGTAAATATTTTTTGGAGCCAAGATTTCTCAATAAAATTAGTTTTTTGCTACTGATCTTAAAACATGAAGTTGCCAGGGTAAATGTTTTCAACCAAAATGATGCCTTATTCTCTTTTACCTTCAGAAATCAAATATGGAACTTAGTCATTCTTTCCCAGGGAAGGTTTAACTTTCGTTCCCTGGAAACGACGCCAAAATTTTATCACTATGTAAATTTTCTTGGGTGAAGAAGAAAATCACAAAGGTAACCACAAAACCACTTTAGAACTGAAACTAGCCCTTTCAGTTCAGAGAGGGATCTCTCTTGTCACTTGCTCTTAAAATATAGGTTTTATTTTGAGGATCAGAGGCAAGATCTTTGATTATATGAAAGGATTTTTAAAGTTTTCTCGCAATAAGGAAAGGAATATGTTGGTAAATGGAGTCAATCTTTGAAAGAAAATGAAAATAGTGTCTGGTAGGTAGAACTCTCAAGGAAGAAAAGGCTAGGTAGGTGATGATCTTTCAGTTTTTTAATTTTCTGTAATAGGATGGAAGAAAGAGAAAAAAACATAAAAACATTCAGAGCACCATAAAAGATGAATTTTGATGCATTAAGAAGGAAAAACAATGTTCAAATTGCTTGAATCTAAAGCATCATTTTCAGATGAATTTCAGAACATTTTTTATCCAACTTAAACATATAAGAATTTGTAGATGAAAGATAAAGGAAACAAGAAAAACATACATAGAAAGTAACACATACTTTAGGTCATTACCACTAGAATATTTGGTATGAAAAAGTTATGGACTTATGCACTAGTCTTCATTCAAATTCAGAAAATTTGTACAATGTTCAATACAAAATATCCTTTGTGCTTCTTCCAACTTCTTGCACATTCAAAATGCTCAAATATATAATAAAACTAACTCCCTAGGCAAGAGAAGTCGAAATTCACTATTGTTCTATAATTCTGGATCTGATTACATAAAAAAGAGAGAAACTTCTAAACTACTTGCTAAAAATAGTAAATTCTCCTTAACCATATTAATGCATACAATATTCTTTGAAAAAAAGGAGATATCCAACATATTTTCGAGTTTAATTCTATTTTGAATCATCAGGGACAGTTGGAGATGAATCTTGGGCTAATCTGAGTGCTAAAAAGGCTCCCTGTCACCTTTGTGTAGTGAGTTGTTGTGACACGCTGTGTAACTGCATCCTACAACAGTTATGTAGTGAACTTTACACAGTGTGGTGTATTTCTTCAATGGAATTTGTTTGGGAGGTGGATGCAACATTGTTGGAGGATAAAAATCATTGTGATATCACCCAGGAATAATTTCCCAATGTCCATTATCCTTCTATGTGCTTACAACACTTGCATAGCGTGAGATCGTTATGCAAGTTCTGTACAATGCAATTTTCTAGCAAAAACTCAAAACTGATTTGTGGTTCATCAAAAAGTTAAATTGTGAGAATATGAAAACTATCTCTCAGCCACCTCTACCAGTAGGTTCAAATTTCCCCTATCTTCATCATCCACCTTCATCTTTTTCTTGAGAGACCTATTTGATTTTCTCAATGACAAGTTTTTTCTTTTCAAGTTTACCACCTTGGACCACTCTTAACAGCTTGTCATAATGCTCCAGTATGCATTCTCTTAGAATAGTGGTGTCAAACCTCTACTTTTTGTACTTAGGTTTCAAGAAATTAGTATAGAAAACTGGATCAATAGGCATACCTTTAAACTACTTCTCCCCCTAGACTGGAATTTCAGTTGCAACAACCACTGTGTCCTCTGATACCTATAAGGTAATGTCAACAATCCTCACCTGAAATCCATTAAAATTGAGGGAAAACTCATTTTTCACCTGCGCATTATATCCTTGAATATTTTTGCAGAACCTCATGTAGCCATCTTGCTCAAATGAAACCCTAAATGCAAGGTCAGAGTTCACCAACTCCAAACTCTATGGCTTACACCTCAAAACATTTCCTCCTTTGTTATATTTATTCTTCTCTTAAGTGGCCATGCTATGGATGAAAGATGAAAAATGAGACTGATAAGAGCAGGGAGGTTCCAAAAGATAAAATATTATGATAAGGCACTTTACACAACGTAAGACAATGTTAGGTTTTACTCGAATTGTGTTAAGGGCTTCGTCAATATGTTAAACAAGTCTCTAGATTTCATGAAAATAGGCACATGTCACTTGCTAGACACAAAATATAATATTTTTACCTTTGGGCAGCGAAAATAAAGGATGTGTAGTGTGCAGACAGGGGTTTGCATAGAAGGAAGACAAAGGTTTGCATAGCGGGTATGCATATTTTGTGTAGTGAGGATGCATCGTTTATGTAGCGGGTGAGGAAAGTTGTATTTGGTGAAGAAAAAAGGTATGATCGATAGTAGAGGGTATTGAGCAATGAAAATGGGAGGAGAGAACAATACACAAGCTGATAAAATTTGATTTTGAGAGGTGATTGGTCCATTAAGGATGATATGACATCTTGGGTAGCACCAAGGAGTTTACACAGCATGTGTACCTTTCTGTAGATCAAGTACAAAACCAATTTGAAAGATATCAAATGTGCCATAATAACCTTTGATGACTCTTTTCTTTCATAATGTGTCATAATGTTCCATCACATCCAAAAAAAAAACATACCACCTAGACTTATGACTTGACTCTTTTTGACATGACATTTGATGGTTTATTTGAACAATGATGCAAAGACCTTTGAAATTTTTTATGAAACAAGTTTTTGAAGACACAAATACTTAATGAATCAATTGGGAATGCATCGGTCTTCTCAATACCAAGGCATGACTTTGCAAACTCTTGAAAAACCTCTAACTCTTCCTTGAAAATAATGATACTAACATGGTCTATGAACCAAATAACAAAAAAGCAGCTAAGATTACACAGTTAGAGACTACCTTCAAAGACAAAGATCTGAAATGGTATATGAATTATAAGGAGAGAATTACTTATAGAACCATAATCTATAGTCAAAGTCACAGTGCATAACCAATATTAAGGATATTAAACAATCAGTCAGAGAAATTGTGTGGGACTATGCCTAGCAATTCAAGATTCTGATGGATAGATTAACCTTCCATATCTAGGATGTCTAGCAAAGAGAGTGGTCCATTGTTGGAATCCTCTCACACATTTGAGTCCCACTCATGCAAAAAAAGGTGATGAATCAGTTGGAATTCTTAGAGATTGCAATGTGCCTAGATTCTACTCTTGGGTGTGGTGAGACGTTGACGGGACTGGTGCAAGTGCAATCTCAACTTGTGACCCTCACCATGCAGTTGCAATATATGAAAAGGGGAAGGAGGTGCGTGAGACTATATGGTGTACCATGTGCCATGAAAAATGTCACCATTAGAATGAGTATCATGTGTTGGGAAACCACATGGAAACTGGTGCACCAAACCCATTTCCTACTGGGATACAAACTAAATGGTGTGAGATTTGTAGACAATGGGGCCATGTACCTCCCCATTTCGTGAAACTAAAAAAATATCCAAATACTACACACACTCCATTATGTGAGTTCTACAAATCCATGGGGAAAGATGTGAACAACCACCAATCGCTTCAATTAATGAAGGAGCATACAACATATGCATATAGGGTTCAAGAGGAAAATAAGGGTGGAGACTATGGAGTCTCTTAGGGAGGAAAAATAGGAGTATGTGGAAGAGTAAGAGGTGGATAATATGGTGGGAGAGGAGGAATACCACCCACCTACTTCAACTATGGTGAGATGATCCACTTGGAACAGTTTTGTACCAAGCCACATGTGTTGCGTGGATATTTCCATAGCATAGATCATGTCATGGAAGATTGTCTGGAGTTGGTGGAAAAGTGGGAAGAGAAAAGGGGGCATTGCAACATGGTGACTGCTAATCTCTGTGAAGAACATAAGTTTAAAGAAGAAAATAATGTATGAGCAATAACCTAAGGAGGTATCCACAAAGGAACTGACTTGAACAAAGGAGATTGTTTAGAACAACACATAGAGGGAAAGATTAGGAAAGCAACAAAGGCACTTCCCAAGTTTGATTTTGCACAAAAAAATATTTTTTTGTGTGAGGAACACAAGGCGATCGAGGAGATAATGAGAGAGAGGATTTGAAACACATAGATAATGCATATGTTCACAAGGAGTTGTGACACACAACACATGAATAATCATAGTGCAACGCTTACCGAAAAACCAACTCATAGAACTAGTTAAGTGAATTCTTGTGTTGTTGTCTTAAAGTGTTGGGTGATCCTTTGGTTACCAAGAAGTCGACACAACTATTAACAAGATGGATAAAGGAAGGAGAGAATGAAGTGTTGGTTGTGGAGCCTGATTATCTTCCTGATTTAGAAGTCCTTGCTTTCAGTCGTGTTTATACCCCATGAAGTATTTACACCCCAGAACTATGTACACTCTTCCACATGGGGGAGTGTAGAGAGGGGGGTCCATCCCCCCGGCTGGGGGGTCTGGGGGAAAGCGGGGGTTTGAGGGCGAAGCCCCCGAAGCAAAAATTGCCTTATAAAAGTATATTGTAATTTCATTGTAAATCTGGACCATTCATTATAAGGTTGCATTACCAAGAAGTTGACACACCTATTAACAAGATGGATAAAGTAAGGAGAGAATGAAGCTCTATTTCTTCCCTACTATTAGAATGGGATGTGTGCCATGTCAACAAGAAGAAGCGAATGGACGGAGAATTCAAAATGACATCTGAGTTAGGTAGCTATGATATGGAAGGTATTATGTTGGCCTTGGGATATGATGTGAACAAATTTCCAAAAATTTCATAGGAGTTTATGGGAAAAACTAAGCTGGTGTGGTCTCCCATTCAACTAAGGATTTCAAATCAGTATAGGATTTATCCCATTGGTATATTGAGAAGGTTGAAATTAGCACATCAAGCTTGAAGCCATTAGACTTTGAAGTATTATAAATTATGGATGATTTGGACCCATATTAAACTTTGCTCGGAATGTATTGGGAATTTGATAACAATTTTGTATAGAATTTGAAACAAAGTAAGATGTCATTTGAGATAGACACCTTGCGCATAATTCCCTCTAGATCCAGTTGAGGGTGACATATATAATGAACTAGTAAATGAGGATGCACAAACATTGATTATTGAGAAGATATACAACATCAGAGGGTGCAAATAGGATTACATGAACCCAAAAGACAACAATAAGATGAGCTAGAGGAGCATTTTCTCATATGGCATTGATTCATAGGATTCCCTGAGTCAATGGAAAAATAATATGCATGAAGTGTCAACTAAGAGATGTGCATGGATAACTAAATAAATTTGTTGGATTGGATCAAAGTTGCATGACCTATCATGGTTTGATGGGATAGGCACGATGGATGCCTTTATAGTGCATATGGAGGACAGTGTGCCTAAGGCCCAAAGAATTTAGTCCATGAATGTAGTGGTGAAGGGAACACCTATGCACTAGTGGGAAAAAAAACACATAGACTTACATGACTGGGCATAGGTTACTATTAGAGTGCACTAGAATAAGGTTCCAACCCTCAACCGACTTGGAGTTAATAAATAGGTACATGGGTATGAGGATCTCGAGGAAAAAAATTGGGTCTATGAATGGTGATCAAAAACTAAGAAAAAATCCCCCAAACTACAATGGGTCCACATTTTCCCACACCTGATATGGTCCCCAAAAATTTGGTATATAAAGAGGAGTAGGCCAGCTGAAACCAAGGACTAGGAAAAATGAGCAACCAATTATGCACAATATTAAATTTTATGCCGAACGTCCACACATAGAGAGATATGCTATTTATGATTAGGAATTTGTTATTCAATCAACGACTCAAAGACCCCATGTAGAAGGCAGTATGAACCTACCATAAGTTGATGATGAATTTGAATCAGTTGACATAGACAATGATGATGCGCAAGAAGAGGACCCTTGGAAATTACAGATCAACCAAATAGAAGGAACGGACGTGGTCCAAGGGAAGGCTTCCAGTAGTACTACACTAAATTATATACAGTCGTTAAATATGAAGAAACATAGCCATAGGTGTTGGGGCAATCTATAATTCAATTTCTAGATTAAGTGCATGAGTAACTTGATACCCACGCTTTTGTATGTCACGTAATAAATAAATGGGGTGGTCAAATGGGCTTAGACCCAAGAGAATATCTCTTTAACTCGAAAACCGGATTACGGTACAATCGAGAGGTCTTAATTTAACTTTTAGACATTGTTGTGGTAGGAATCAAGCTTCCAACAACCCAAAGAGGGAAAAATTAAACATAAGAACTTATTCTATTCAAATTACAAGAACACCCAAAGAAACTTTCATAACAATGTTACCATAAAACATTTATCATAATACACCACAATGATTCATGTGAATCAACCAATCATGAACTCTTTCAGTATTAGAGGGAAATAAGAACGAGTAGGAAAGATGATTGTCGTTAAAGAAGAAGTCTCAAAGACCATGCATAACCAGAAACCAGATTGTTCATTAAAAAATTACAATACGGGAGCTATGCTCTACCATCCACCCCTTTACAAAAATATAAAAACTGAGTATACATACTCAGAGAAACTCGCCACTGACAGTAGGAGAGTTGTTGAGCCATTAAATTTCAAGTAAGCGTGTGCAGGATCTTCTTGTCTGACGAGGACATCATATCGACATGGCTCTTGCAGGTAGACCTACACACAGGGGTACCACGAGCTTATTTCTTCAAAACCCCCATGCCTTTCATTCATGGCTTGAGCTGAGGTTTTATCAACCTGCTCAAACTCTATTAGATTCTCTCTTCCATGGTGGTGGCTGAGACCTCATGCACAGGGGACAACCATGTGCCTGGGGCTATCTCCTTTCTCTTTGCTCCATGCTCATAGGGAACTAGGGCTGTGACCATGCGTCTTTGCATGGACGACTCAGATTTATCCTTAATCGATGGCCCCAATCACTGTCGGGAAAATTTGCATTGGGGATCCACAACGCTCTCCCTTTCATTTCCCTGGTGCCCAAAGTTGTGAAATGGATCCTACACAATTCGACGGTCGGATCTACCTTTCAACGAGCGCATAAAATTAAATCGCCTCCCTCCTTTCAACCCTGTGACTTTGTGACCAGGCGCTAGGACTATGGGTCAGACCCCATGGCGCTTTCGCAAATCTTGTTTCGTCGAATCCAAATGAAAGGGAGGAGAAACCTCCTATCTTTTGAAGTCCCAGTAGTCGAAATGACGATTGAACCTAATCGCACGCCATGTAGCCTCGAGGTCGGACGACCCAGATTTTCTTTGATGCGAGACCCCCACCTAGCCTGGATCATTCGCCACGCATCCTTCAAAGTGAACGACCCTGATTGCTTTGACATTTTCACTTAGACTCTCTTGAGGGCCCCCCTCTACAACTCAGATTTGCACCACATGTCCCCGCTAGATCGGACGACTGAGGCCGCTACTCGATCCAACGGTCCAAATCCTTTAGGGACTTATTGCATTGGGGATACATGATGTATCTCTCCCCTTCTTTCCTGATGACCAATATGTGAAAGCGCAGATGTGCACCACGTGTCCTTCAGATGGACGACTGAGATGAATTTGACAGAAAAAGGGATGCTACCTCCACTCCCGGGCTCGCTTGATGTGACTTGGAGCTAGGACCATTTTCCCAACCCCCCCAAGACTTTAACCTTTTGCATTTTCGGGGTTTTGAAATACAAGGCAGGACTTGGTCCTCCCAACTCATGATGCCCGAAATTCCCACAAGATGCCACCTGTCACTCCGATATCGGACGACCCAGATTAAAACGTGGAAAAAAGGGTACGTGGTCTCAGGTCTCTATACTGTGCTAAATCGCGGGAAACTTGATGGCCCCAAACAGTTGATGACCGTTGTTCTTTCCCTGATGCTAGATCCTAGCCATTGAAAAACGATCCCTTGCTCGCTCGTTTGATTTTAACTGAACTAAGAATATGTGAGATGTGCTTGAGCGCTCATGGCTGCGACCATGGATAAGAAGAATTTGGTGGGTTTTTAAATCCCTGCTTCTCGCATTACACCACAAGCTCAAATAAATAATTGATGCTAACACCAGGCTCCATGGGGGATAGAGTACTCGTCCCTATGATGCTCTAAGAACTCATTTGCAGTTCTAGTGCCTTATGTTGGGTTTTGGAGTCAAGCTCAAAAACATTGTTGAAGAATATAAATCCGAAAGGAAAAACAAAATAAACAAACAAACACACCTCCTCAAAAGAGATTATTTATGTACAGAGCCTAAGCTACTAAAACTATATACATGGGCTAGGTGAAAGAAAATTTCCACCATAGCCACCTAGACTGCTTGGTGATTCGATCCCTTTCTCTACTATAGATGCTCCACAGAATGTTAGGGAGGTATGACAACAAATTGAAGACAAGGCCAAGAATGATGTCCATACCCTAGATGCTAAGAAGGGGAATAAATCTGCAGGCTCCAAATCCTTTGGAAAGCACAACTCCATATATGACCCCACAGGGTCACAATATCTAATACCAAGGGAGCTCAATTGGTCAGAAAACATCTCCTGTCCTTCATGGTTATTCACCTATGGCATGATGTGTTCAAAGTGCACATGTGGGCAGAGGATAGATATAGGCTGGATGATGCCAGGTGACTCCTGCTCAAAAACAGGCTCTGGATAGGAGATGACCTACCCACTAAACCCTTCTTCTTTATACTTCTTTGTTCTTCCCACAAGCATAGAAGAGTTGATTTCCACCCATGGCCTTTCCTTAATTAATAAAGGAACAGGATCTATAGTGTGGTCTTGGAAATATTTCATAACACAATACTCATCTATACATATTGGTGAACCAATGCAATTAGAACATTTCAGAAAATATGAAATGTAGGCCTCCATGTATATGGCCACATGATCATGGGAAATATGACAAAATCCTGACTTCTTTAGAAGACTAGGATGCTCCTTTGCAAAACACTCTTTGCTCACAAAAGAATGTCCTTCTCCCTCATTAGAAAACAAATCTTGATCATCTGCAGCTGCAACTTTTCCTATGGAAAAATGGTCATCAGCTAAAGGAGAAACATGATTTATATCATAATGACTGTGATCAGTCAAGAACATACAACTATTAATACATTCATCTACTGCTCCATGCTCAAAATTATCTGAAAACTGATCATCATAAGGGTATGCATTCCTACCCCTAGAAAAATATTCAAATGATGAAGAACCTGATTCCAGATGAAAATCATGCCTACTTCCTAGTCCTTGTTCCAGATCTGATCCATAATTGCTATATCCTTTCTAAGAATATGAAACAGACTGACAATATTCTTCCTCCTGTATATGCACATTTTCCTACTTATGAACCCACCTGCTATCCCTAATGTTCTCTTCAACCTCTTCGGTATCCTCAAACATATGTATCAATGATGAGGATTTCCTCTCTCTCAGGAGGAGAAGTAGCTCTAGATGCTGAGCCATGGTATAGTACACCATAACAGAATTCTCTGTGGGTCTAATTTCCACAGGCATGTTATGATAAACACTGTAAAATATCCTGTTGAAGATAGCCAAGGCTTCATCTTCCCCTCTCTTCAAGGCATTAAACTTAAACCCGTATTGATCAAGGGACTTGTTCTCACCCCAACTCTTTAAAAAAGCATGGTATAGCTCGGTACAGAAACCAATAGAACAGACAACCTCCAGATATCTAAACCACATAGCAACATCTCTAGCTAGGGACTTTGAGAAAATCCTCATAGTAACATCATCATGAACGATCTCAAACTGATCAATAAAGTTCTCAAAGACCTCTAAATGTCTCTTAGCTGTAACATGATCCTCCCCAGAAAACCGAGGAAGATACTCAAAGGAATCATGAGGATAAGGGTTAAGGTGACATGGCAGCCTCAGGGGTTTAAACAACTTATTTCTGATTTTAATTTTAAAAGAAGTGAGTTGATCATGGGATTCAACAAGAGATTGGGGAGGTTTAGCAAGAATAACAGGGGGTAACAAGGTATGGGAAGACTGTGAATTATTCTCAACCTCCTCAAGACTACAAGGGTGCTCAACTTCAAGAGGAGTTGTGATACATATCTCATCTTCATGGATAGGCAGAGGTGAAGGCACAAGATCAATATCTACAA
>SNQJ01S0081014.1:27840-39699 GCA_010110895.2 Picea sitchensis | reverse complement strand
CATTAACTCATAATTTAATTGGGTTGTTGAGATATTTTGTTGAGCAATTTGAATTTTGTAACTTGTTTGAAAAGTATCTAAGGACTGTAAGAAATCACAAACATGGAGTGTTGACTCTATCTGATAGTAATTAGTAGTTATTGCAATGGGACAGAGTAGCTGACAATTTTAAGTTTGAAATGATAGATTTCAGAACAGGACGAGAGAGCTCATGGAGCCAGTCCTTTTCAATTTGTAATAGAGATATATAGAGTAGAGTATGAAAGGATAGTAGTAGAACCAGAGTAGAATAGAGAAGAGGAACACAATGTGTATTTTTCATTTTTAAGACTGAATAGAACAGACGAAAATTTGTCCCAAACTGGACTGTGTTCATCTGAATGTGATTGCATGAATATTTCATTCTTTATGTGGTATTTGTTTCATTCTCATTCCTATATGAGAGTTCAAGAAGACGATTTCATGAACCTGTAACGAAAGTGGATCGGTTCCAATCGTTTCTCTTTCGAACCATGTATGGAAGGTGTGCATTCACAAACGCAAGGTGTGCGTTGACTGAGTCTTAGAACGAATCAGAGAGAAGGGTTCAGAGAGAGGACAAAGGGAACTTGAGGATCCAAGTGCAAGGAACACATAGAGCCTAGAAGCGACCAAGTTTTGAAGGGATAACCTAAGAGAACGCCAGGTGGGCGTAAGGTATTTTCGTTTCAAGAAAATTCCTCAAATCTGATTTATTTGAGATCTTCGAACGCAAGGTGTGCATAAGAGGTCGAATATTCAAAGAGGACAAATCTCAGGAAGGATAAGACTTTTGAGTACAGATCTTCAGCAGGGAAGAATTGAAGGCTGAGGTCTTCGACACTTAGAAAACCTTTTAACTCTGAGAGACGGGAAAGCTCAGGAGGAGGAGCACCATAGACTGTCAGATCTAGTACAGAGGACCGATAGCCATCGGCTCTGGAGGAAGGCACACGAGGTTTAAACCTTGTGTATGCAAAGTGGAACAGACTCATCAGAGTCCTGAAAGCGTCAGAACCATTCGTCATTATAAAACACGTGGCGAAGATCCATAAGCCACCCAGGATTTATTTACCGGGAGATGAGAGTGAAGACTCTCCCAAATCGCCGAAAGGAAGAATGTCGGGATTTGATCATGACCGTTGATCATACTGAAAAGATCACGACCGTTGATCATGATTAAGAGTTACAGTCATCCATCGGAGGGGATACGTGGTTGTTGGTCGACGTTTTGACACTGGGGAAATGAAGGAGAAGACCGGGCCAAAATCGCGAAAGGGGATTTCATGAAAGGATCATAACTATCCATTTTGGAGGACGTGTGGAAAAGATTCAGAAGTCACCAGGAGTTGGGAGGTGAAGAATCTGAAAAATCCCAAAAAGGAGATCGTCGGGATTTGATTTGAGCCGTTGATCAAGTGATAGATATGGACTGTAGATCCGAGAGGTATCGGGTCTCAGGGTTTCGGGGATTTGAAAGGGAAAGGAGGAGCACTTCATTGCAATTCCCAGAATCGTGAAAGCCAAAGCACTCAGAGGAGTATCCCTAGGCCACATGATAGGGTCATGTGGAGAAGGCTTAAAGGAGGAATCGTTAGGCCCTTTTCGAGTTTCGACATTTCGAAAGACAGGAAGCCAGGGAGAGCTCACATGTAGGAGTCTCGAACTTTCGAAACATGAAAGGCGCGTAGTCTAGAGCCTTGGGTCATAGCCCGATGGCACGAGAGAGAAAAGGAGTCAACGTAGAGGTATCTGTTGGCTCAAAAAAGAGAAGGTCACCGAAAAGGGTGGAGTGCACGCAGGGCTTCTCAAAGGCAGCGTCAGGGACAAAGGGACCTATGGATCTGTTTGAAGGGTTCCAGCCGAAACCAGAGAGCTATTTTGGCTCAACAAGAAGGAACGATCCAGTGACCGGGAGGTCGCAGACCCGGCCAAAGGGTGAGGTAGGGGGTCTTCATCACTGACTCATTTCATTTTGATAGGAAGGCGACTCCTTTTGCAGTGTGCACAAGGCCGTTGTAGCTATAGATTTGGAAGTTTCACTATTTTTGGGTTACTATTTATATTAAAGAGTGTGCCACATTTGGAGAAGCTCTTGCTTGGTTATTCTTGGTCATATTATTGAGGAGCTAGGCCTTGGTGATGCTATCCTTGGGGAGGATCTTCTCTGTATGGTATTTCAGTATTGATGGTGATGTACTAGTAATATCTTGGACTGAATTATTCTATAGAAAGGTTGTTGGGTTTTCTCCCAAGTTTGGGTTTCCCAAGATAAACTCTTGTGTTGTGTTTATTGTGCATGGTTAATATTTCTAGATCTTGTTATTTCAGTTGCATTTTTATAGTTGATATTTTCAGTGTATAGTTATTCTATGATAATTGTTGTATGAAAGTGAATCTTGTTATTAATCACAAGGAAATAACTATCAAGATTTGAGAATAATAAAAAACATCAACAAGGAGGAGTACAAGGACGTACACCCTCCACTAAATCTCGTTCTTTTTGTATCAGAAATTTTTTAAGCCTTGCTTCAAGGAGTAGAAGGGCCTACACCCTTGTTGCAAAGGGTCGGCTATGGTTTTGTTCCAAGAAGTAAAAGGGCTTACATCCCTGGAAAGTTTTAAACCCTAGTCTTGTCATTCTCAACTCCTTTTATGACTCCATTGCCCAATGAAAAGACACTAGTCCCAGATCTCATATATTGTTTGTGGAAACCTTATTTTCCTCTTACTCTTAACCTACAACTAGTTGTATTGAAGCGAAAGAGAGATCGGTGAGGCAAAAATGGCCTTTCTCTCTCAGTTTCACAATATTTTCACTTGAGCATTGGGACTTTGGCTCTACAAGTGCAAGTTTGTGAGATAACATGGCCATGTAAGCTCATTCCTCCAATTGTTTTCACTATGAAAGGATCAAGATAAATGACAAAAAATATAATGATCCATTCTAGATCACCATCTCCCCTTTATTGTTTTTGCTTCAAGAAACATTCTCTATTGAGTTGTCTTAGAGGATCATTTTTCTCTTCTCGAGGCTTTTTCACCTTTGAAATTCAAGTTGATTGTTTCCTTAAAACTTACAAAGAAATTATTTTACAAAGTTTAAAATTAGGAATTAATCTAGATCAAACCTCCCCATTCACAAGCTTATGGTCTCCAAAAGATTCAACTTGAATATGTAGCATGTTCCATCAAATTTGACTCTTGAAAACCTTGCAAAAATTTCATCCAGGCTTGAAGAGATGTCTTTGATGACATATTTTCTTGATAATTTGTTGCTTGCGATATACAAGTGTGGAAATATATTATTTCCCCTTGACCTTGAATATCCAAACTTATCTCTTTGATGTATGGTTCCCAAATGTGATTCTAGATGAAGGCTCCAACACTTTTCTTTATAATGTCTAGTGAACACGCAATGATAATAAAAATTTATGTGACTGCATGCCATAACTTGGCACTATCTTCTCGTTAATGTTCCTTATTTTGCTAATATATTTCTTCCTTTAACAAGAAGCCACTTGGTGGCCTCTCATACCACAAAAGGAACATACACTTAGAGTGACAACAATTATCAACCTTCTATCATTTCGTCTTATAGCATAAATAAACCAAATATGCCTCACCATATTTCTTCCATTTGTTCTTGTGCCTGCTGACTAATTTTATTGGTCCCGCAAGTGTGGGTGGATATTTGGGTGGCAAAACCATCCCTTTGTTTCCTTTATTCAATATTCTACAAGAATATTAGTATGGCTTATTGTCCACTCCAATTTTCAGCTACCTTTTCGTCAATTGAAATGGATTCTTCTTTGATTCCTGTTGCTTTAAAAAAGGTTACCTTGGTGGTTCTAGCTTCAACTATGTTGCAACCATTCACTCTCTATTTTCCACTAAAACCTAGACCTTCATTCTTGACCCTATGTTCAACTACAATGGGGTTTACAATCCATTAACTTCTCTTTCCTAGATCTTGTCCATTGTAGACCATTTGCCTCATAGATTGGAACCAATGCATCTAGTATTTTTTTCAAAAGAAAAAAAGGGTTCTTGTAAAAGGTCCTCGGAGGATGAAATTACCATGCTTGTCTTGATCATGGTGTTGGTTTATGTAGTAGCAATAGAATGTTTCTTTTCTTCCTTGGTCCCTAGGACAACTACCTATAACTTGTCCAATGCCTCATGTTTTGTTGCCAACTCTTGGTGTAGTTGATCCATCATTTGAGTGAGCCTCCCTTCTTGCCAATCATCTAGCTAGATTAACTTCTCTCCCAATTGCAAGAGCTTAATTTGTTTCTAGTTTCAATATACCATAACAAAAGTGAGAGAGTCTCGGCATTTAAAAAAATGGTCCTTTAACAAAGACAACATTTTGGCAAGGTCCTTTTATAGATTTTCAATCCTCTCTTTCAAGTGTTAATTATCTTCTTGGATTTTCACATTGAAAGTTCTTATCTCTTCTAACCTGTATTTGTACTCCAATGCTAAATTTCCCATGACAGGTCTTCTTTCTCATGAAAGTGCGATATCTTCTTCAAAGTCACAAACTCAACCTCTCTAATACCAATATGATCCGTAAACATGGGATTTATAACCCACACAATTCACCTACAAGAACCTCCATGGAAGTTGAATCTTGTTTTCTATTCTCGATGAAATTCTAAGTGAAAACTTCTTAGTTGTTAATCATCAAATGGAAAAAAAGAGTTCATTTCCAAATTGTGTTTCACTACTTTAGATTGGTTTTCGAGCTATGGAAATCCAAAACCATTACTAGCCACCAATGTTAATGCACTTTATCCTACCCATTAGTTAGTGAATCACAAATATGTTGTGTTAGTTGAATACACTCAAATTCAACACCCAATAAGGAACAATAACTTTTTTTCTTTCCAAATTATTACATAACACTCAAAGAAAAATATCTCTACCCATTCAATCAATTGAACTAAATACCAATTCTTTCCTATCTTCATAACAACGTCTCCCAATAAATGACCGATGTAAAGTGCATATATGTGTTTATAATGGTGGCTACGTGAATTAACAAAATACTAAGGTCTAAGAACACATTGAACCAAACAAAAAGATCATTGTAGGTATAAATTTCAATATGCATGACTTGAGCTTTCCAACTAATACTACATACATGCAAATCAACCAAGGTAAGTGGGTTGTAGATTTCCAAGAAAAATCAAGTAAATTATGTTACCCATTGAGTGGATTGTGATGGAATTCAAACGATTTTTTTTAGGTAAGGTACCCCATGGTCCAATAGCATACACAATCCAAAACAAAATCATTGTATCCTATGGTTTGGTCAGGCTAAACGATGTCAAAAATTTATTAACCCAACCAATGAACTCAATTAAATGTGAAATCGATTTTTGTGGGCAACCAACGATTCAAAGCAAGGGAAATAAGAATTGTATTTATGAATTCCAACATACATTGAAACAACAAGTGAAAAAATAAATACATATTCACTATGTTTACAAGACTAAGATTGTTGTAGTTATCATGCAACAATCCAACATAGTAATAAATATAACTAGAACAACTAGAAATACAACATCCATAGTGTAGAGTGCTCACACAACAAATTAATGAGTACACAACATAGGCACCGAGAATTTACCCTAGAAACCCAAATGGGAAAGCCAACATTGAATGGGAGTTTTATTAGGCTAAGGAAATGGTTACAAAGGGTTGATTTATACACAAATTCCATGTATTATTACTCACTGGAATTATTGTATATTTCTTTGGCTCATGGACAACCTTCAAAGTTCGAGCATGTTTCTTCTCCCAAGTCCTTTATGCTTTTGTAGTTTCCTTTGTTCTTCCTTGCCTCTCCATCTCCCATTGTTTTTTTTTACATCAAGCAACATTCTATATTAAAGATATGCCTTGGAATTCCAACCATCAAGAGGATTCATTTATTCTTCTTGAGGCCTTTTTTCCTTTGAAATTTAAGTTGATTGTTTCCTTAAAATTTTCCAAGAAATTGTTTTTATAATGTTTAAAATGAGGAATTAATTCAGATCATGCTCCTGCATCAAGATCCCCTAATAAGAAGAAAAGTGAGCTCACACTCATGAAACTGGTAGAACAAATAGATGAAGGTATAATGGTTCATTCAAACTCTACATTTGAAATCCAAATGGCTTCTTCCAAGCCCTTGCCTTCACAATGAAGCAAATATTCCTTCATTCTCTAGCTTTTCATCCTTCCCACAATCCTCTCTTCTAATATATTCGCGATCTCATCCTTCTCACGCTATGGGATATCCTCTTTCCAATCTATAATATACTCATCCTGATAGATAATGCCTCCACAAAATGTCTTCAAATCAACCACGTTGAAGGTTGGTGAGATTCTGAAACCATTAGGAAACTTTAGAACATAAGCATTACTTGAAATATTTTTTAAGATCTTGTAAGGACCTATCTTCTTCATTTCAACATTTTACAGGTGCCCTTCATAAACTTTTCCTTCCTCAAGTGTTCTTAAACAAGATCCCCTTCTTTGAATCTCTTCACATTCCTTTTCACATCATCCCTTTGCTTATAACATTAGTTGTTCCACTGTAGCCACCTCTACAACTACTCATGCACTTTCTCCATACATTACTCAACAAATGAATATGCATCTGCACTCATCTTGCTTACTTCAAGCAAGCATTCCAAATCAATCACTACTCTCAACAACCTCTCATTCACAATATGGAAAATACTCTTCCTTGTAGATTTGTTCACCAAATTCTTGTACACAACTTTATCTGGAGCCAACCCCAAATCCCATTGAATCCATTTGTCTCCAACCAAATAAATCAATGTATTTCCAAGGCTTCTATTAACTACCTCATTTTTCCCATTAGTGTATAGATGATATGAAACACTAAACTGCATGATTTTGTGTTAATTTTATTCCACGAGGTCCTCTAGAAAATGACCAATAAACTTACTATCCATGTTTGAGATTATGTTAATCCACAAATCATGTAAATGAATAATTTCTCTAAATAAAAAAACAACTATGTTCATTGCATCACTAGTTTTCTTAGAAAGAACAAAATGTGCCATTTTCTAAACTATATCAACAAATACTAAGTTAGAAATTAATTCATGGGGCTCTTGGAAATCCCAAAACCATGTCCGTGTTGAATTATTTTGATGGCACTTTGGATACAAGCAATGGTGTGTACAATCCAATATTATGATTTATTCCCTTTGCATGATGACAAATTATGAAACTTTTAGCCCTCTTCTTCATATTCTTGGAAATCCTAGACCAATAGTATCAGTCTTCAACTAGTGCATGAGTCTTGTCCATGCCAAAATTCCCATTCAAGCCACCATTGTGGTAGCTCTCGAATGATGTTTTCTCTCACTATCCCTCTTGGAATACATAACTATTGATTTATAAACATGAATCCTTCGTGGATGAAATAATCCAATAATGGAGTTTAGTCACCAATCCATGGTTCCTTGTTGGTTTTCCATGTTTCAATTGCCCCAATTTCATACAAATTCTGTATTTCCTCTAGCCTTACCATCTCCACTATCAAAGTAGTCAATAATGTGTCCCTTCTCATTAATGCATCAACAACCCTATTGGATCTCCCAAACCTATGTTTCAATATGAATGAGTAACTTTGCAAGAATTCCACCCACGTTATGTGCCACTGATTCAACTTTGCTTGTTTTTTTTTTATATATTTCAATGCTTGATGATCAATGTAAGGAAAAAATCATTGGGAAACAAGTAATGCCTCCACTTCCTTAATGCCTAAATTATGACATAGAATTCCTAATTTTACACAAAGTACCTCTTATTTTTATTGTTCAAATTTTCACTAAAGAATGAAACTAGCTTTCCCTCTTGGCTAAACACCACTCCAATTGCTATCCCATTGGCATCACAATCCACTTGAAGTGCTTTCTAAAAATTTGACAAAGACAACACTAGGGTCTCAGTGACCTTCTTCTTCAACAATTCAAAGCCCTTTTTTTCCACTCCATTCCATTGGAACTCTCCTTTTCTCATGCATGCTACTAATGGTGCACATACATCACCAAAATTCCTAATAAACTCATGAAAGAAGCAAGCTAAGCCATGAAATCTTCTTATCTCACTTGTACTTCTCAAAATTTTCCACTTTATAATGGATCTCGCTTTCTCTAGATCCATATTTAGCCCACCTTGAGATATTACAAATCCAAACTAGACCAATTATTCCTTCATAAAAGATTTTTTCTACATATTTATGAGCAACTTCTCTTGATTCAATCGATCTAGAACTTGCCTCAATGACTCATCTACTCCTCTTTTGTCTTACTAAAAAATATCATGCCATCTAAATAAATCACCATAAACTTACCCATGTAAGGTTTCAACACTTCATTCATTAAAACATCATAAAAGTACTGGGTATATTCATCAACCCAAATGGCATTACCGATCACTCTTATAGTCCTTCCTTTGTAAAAAATCACTGTCTTCCACTCATTTCCTTCACAGATTCAAATTTGGCGATATCCACTTTTTAGATCAATCTACGTGAAGTAATTTTCTCCACAAAAAACCATGAAGTACTTTTCTCCACAAAAAAACCATTAAATCATCCATTCTAAATAATGGACAATGATACTTGATAGTAATTTTGTGAATGGCCCTTGAATTGTTGTGCATTTTCATTTACCTCCCTTCTCTAATGCTAGTACAATAGGTATTGCACATAGCTTTAAGATCTATTTTATCAATATTGAATTAAATAACTCTTGGCCTTGCATATTGATCTTCTCACTTTTAGTTGGAGTTATATGTGGTGCTTTTTTGGGTAAACTGAACATGGAATAGAATCAATCTAGTGGGAAATTCTTGTCACATTTGGCAGTCCCTTTGGTTGTTCATTGGAAATAACCTCTATAAAAAAATTTAACATCTCACTAACCTCTTATAATAATGTCACTTATTTTCACTGTTTTCACTGCTAAATAATAAATTCTTTAGCAAAATGGAAAATAAAAAGCTTGCCCTCTTTTTCTCTTTCAAGAATTATTTCTCTATGCATAATATAATTTTACTACTATTACTATATTCATTGTTGTTACCATTGTCTCATTTTTCGTCCTTCATGGGTAGCAATCTAAATTTCCTTTTTCCCTTCTTTAGAAAAAAGGTATTATTTACTCCATCATGAACAAATTTATGGTCAAACTGCTAAGGAATCCCCAACAATAAATGGTAGGTTCCCATTGGCACTACACTGCATAATGCATGGCCATGGTAATTCCGAAGGCACATTTCAAAATAATCTTCTCAATAACTTATTTAGACACCAAGTTCTCAAATCTACCACCATCTATAATCAGTGAACAACATTTGTGCCTCATATCTTGCATTTGGTTTTAAAAATTTCCTTTTTCTATTCTATCTCTTTCTCTTCAACTTTCCATCTGTAGCTTCAACAACACTCTTTGAAACATAAGACTATCCCCATGCTTTCACTACATGTCATCAAGGTTATCTCCAATAACCAATTTGGTCAATTTCTCAACTCCTTGAACATATTGTTTTTTCCTTTTGACTTTCTATTGGAATTTAAATTCTCAAGAGACTCATAATCCTTATTCCCTTATGTTATACACTTGGGGCACACTCCTCCAAATATTTCTCCTCGACCTCTAGGAGTGTCAGGCCCTATAGGGGCTTCATTATTTCTTCTAGACTTATTTTGAAACACTTCTACTACTTCTATAGTCTCCTTTGATATTGTTTATCTATCCTCTTCTAGACATGTTCTTGCCTTTGCCTCTTATTCCTTTACCACAATAATTTTTTGTTTTCTTGATATCTTCTTTTCGACCTTTAATGAAAGTTGATATGCCTTTTCAATAGACCAAATTCTCGCCAAAATTCACTCATCTTGAATCACATATTAGAGGTCATTAATGTATCTAGTAGTAGCCTCTTCTTCATCATCACTTTGTCCATATCTAATGGACAATCTATACAATTATTCAATGTCTTCCTTCAATGTCATCTCCTTTTTTCTTAGGTTTTACAACTTCTTGAAGATGTTTAAAGAGTAAACCACTAATAGAAATTTACCCTTTAGCTTGGAAATCATCTTATTCCAAACCTGGATTTTATCTTTCCCTTTTATTTTCCTACCTAATTGAAAATTAGCCCACCACATAATTTCTTTCCCTTTCATATTTTTGCATGCATTTTTATACTCTTGGGGTATTCAATTTGCTTCAAATTAAAGAATTTATCCATGCCCCCAATCCAATCAATCAGTTCTTCTATTTTTAATCTCCCTAGTTATAAGGGGTTTCCATCTTTGGCCTACCTCTCCAATCTATCAATGCCCTAATAAGCCTATCTTTTAGGGATTCAATTTCCTTAGCCTTCTTCTTGCAGGGCCTCTGCTTCCCACTCATCATCACTCACATCATGAATATCTATTGTAAGGCCTCTTCTCCAAGATTTCTCCATGCCATCCATTCTAGCTAGCATGACCCTCAACATGTAGGTCATCTAATTTTCATCTCCTCTATGTTACCCTATGCCACATGATGGTATTCATACTCCCCCTTATATGTGTCATAGTATTGTTTTCTTGTGTAATTATTCTTGTTATAGTTCTACCCAACAAATTCTCTTTATTGGAACTATTTTTCTCCCAACAAAAATTATACCTAATAATCTTTGCTTCACTGGAATTGTTCTTCAAACTCACATGCAATTCTCAAACCTGCTCTTCTACCAAACTAGTGTAGCCTAGGTTGGCATGTAAACAACAACCATTAAGGCTACCAAATCTAAACTTAGAGCATAGAACAAATAAAAGGAAGCACACAACTTTAAAATAAATAAACACACAAAGGGAGGAACCCAATTTGAGCAACCAATATTTACATTAAACTGCAAATTTCATAAATTTACATGCATAATGCCTCAATGGACTTCATTTATTGTTTATAACCACACGGATAAATATTCTTATTCAAAACATTGAAATGGGAGTGGTTGTTGGTCTAAGTCTCGACTATTGTTTTTCCCCGGATAGAGGTACAACCTCCACAATTGCTTTGATCTACATCCTTTAGGTTGTCATAAATTACCTTCCAGCTACCATTTAGGGGGTCGTACTATTCAATGGATCCAGGATCCTCCTACAACGATCGAGCCTAGCCACCATGCTTAAAAGTCCAAATTCCAATGAAGAATCCCAAAACCAATTTAATTAACTTAGGTGCTTGTGTTTTTGCTACGACTAAATTCTCATCTTGCTTCACTTTCCTTTTTCTTCTTCACTCCATGTTGTAATGTTCTTCTATATTCCTCTATTCTTATCATTTATTTTCCATTCTTATTCTTTATTTTCCATGAGAAAGAGACTCCATTTTCATTTCCAAAACTTTTAAACAAAAATTAAATCCCCCACTAATATTAAACAACCCCTAAACAAAAATTAAATCCCCACTAATATTCAACAACCCCTAATTAATAATTAATGAACAAAAACAATATGCTTCCTCTTAAACATCATAACCACCACTTCCTCTTAAACATCATAACCACCCCCTTAAATGTAGACAGTCCTTACTAATAAACAACCCATCCACCTTTTAATCTATTGGAAAAGACACATAGGTAATTGATCTTAGGGTCCCATCAAAATTGAATGCACAACAAAAAGTGTCAAGGGTTCAACCATAAGTCATCATATAGGTCCTGGGGATCGAACGACCAAGGAAGTTGTAGGTGAGAAAGGGTTTGATGTCACCCCCATAATCCTTGAGAGCCTTGCAAATGATGGGACGAACT
>SNQJ01S0081013.1:11186-35568 GCA_010110895.2 Picea sitchensis | reverse complement strand
CAACTTTGCTCCAACTTTGCTCCAACACCAACACCAAGCCAACACCAAGAGCTCCTTCCCTCTCCACTCCAACTCAAAGATGAAACAATGAGGAAAAAGAGGGAGAGATTGTGCTTTATCTCCCCTCTCTAACCCTAAAAATTTCCTAGGGCCCACGCACAAAGCCAAAAAAATAAAAAATTAAATTAAAAAAAACCCAAAAAAATTGACTTTTTCGGGCTCTTTTTCGGGGAGCGCCCGAGTTGGTTTGGGAGCGCTCCGGGAGCGTGGTTCCGGGTGGTCGGGAGCACGTCCTACAGGTGCAGGAGCATGGGGGGAAGCGGATCGGGAGTGCGCAAGAGAGGGACGCTTCGGGATAGGGCAGGGAGCGGGATTTGAGGGTCGGGAGCGCGGTTCGGGAGGTCCGGAGCACGGCCGGGAGCGCGGTTCCGAGACGCTCCCGCTCGGAGCGCGGATCGAGGCTCCGGACCGGGGGCGGGGGGGGACGCTTCGACAACCCTGCTTCACCTATCTCAGACCTATCTTATCACATCTAAGTGACCAAGATAGGGGGTTGTAGTCTTGGCCAATCTTGCTACTTGATCCCTTGAGGTCAGTAGGGAATCCTCCTTTGTGTTGGACCTCTTTCCTTCACTAAAATGAGGGACTATCTACTTAGGTGATAGTTGTAGATAACTCCAATTGTTACACAAGATCGATATCTTGTGGAGGGCTTTGCACAAGTACAAATCCCGTGATAGAAAATATCATTGGGATGTACATATTGTTGAGAATGCCTTAAGCTGTTTCTACCATCTTCTTGTCTCATTGAATATTAACATAGGGAGTGACTATGGTAGGAGGCTGCCCAGGTACATCATAGAGGGAAATTGTATGGGTGAACATGGATTGGGTGTCAATTTCAGAGGGGAGATTGGAGTGGTGAGGGAAGAAGTTATGCCAAAAGGTTTTAGGGGAGTAGTAGAGAGTTACACATAATGCATGCCTCCTCGGTGAGATGAAGAGGTGTTTCTTGTAGTGGAAAGGTTGTGGTAGGATTTACTGAGGATGGGGTAGGAGGTGGGGTTATGGTGAAGGGAATGAAAGAGCTATCTATGATGGTATTTTCTTTCCTCTTCATGCCACCAATTCATAGGGTTGGATTTGTGGTTGATAAAGCGAGAATGAGCACTGGTAATGTGGGGATAATAGCTAAGGGTCGCATCCTGAATGGCTGATGAGAGATGATTGTATTTAGAGGAGGCTGACTCTAGGGACAAGAAATGGGATAGGGGAGGTAGAAGTCGTCGGAGGTGGGAAGCGAAGTTGTTCAGATCCTCGTTGTCGAATAAGGGAGTGATGCAAGGAGACATAGGTGGAGGAGGGGGGGATATGGGAGAGGGGTTGGTTAGCTCTGAGGGAGAAGGATAAGAGGGAGTGATCAGTTAGAGAGATTGGAGTGATAGAGAAATGATGGATATAGGGAAGGAGGTCTTGGTTTGGCCAGGACATAGTCGACCACACTCGCCCCCCACTCTAAGAAAAACATGTAAACTCGTTGGAATTCAAAAAACAATAGAGGCCATCTAGGATTAGTGGCCGATGAGAGTCACCAAGGTACAAAATATGCTTGTCGTACGTTTTAAGGGGTCTCAAAGCATCATTCGAAGTCCTAGGGATGTCCATTGAAACTAGATCAATCTTGCGTATGCAAAGAACATCCTCAGACCTGTCGTGAAGTGGGATTTGGCGGGCTCTAGTGCAGGCATCAAAGTCTCCTAATATGATGATTGTCCCCCAATGTTAAGTACTGATAAATATCTACATAAAAATCTTGGTAAGGGTCCTTGTCTAAATCCTTGTGAAGAACAAAACTTGAGGTCGTGGGAGGTGTTACCAATGTTACCAAAACCGGACCGGAACCAGTAAAATCGGTCAGTTTGATCAGATCACTGGAAAAACTGGTGATTCAAATCGCTCATGACCGATTCCGTATGGAACCAATTTTTTTTCTCAAACCGATCGGTTCCATACAACCGTCATACGGACGAAAAAGTGAGCAGATTTGCAAATTTAAAAATAAAAATAAAAAAAGGGGCATGCAATGGAAGGTATGTAGATTCATATTATTAGATTGTATAGTCTCTAGTCTAGACTCTAGAGTTATTTTTGGACTTTATAGGCCATTTAGATCCTTTTTGATGATGTATTTTGATTCATATATTCATATGACTATGGAGTTCACTTACTCTTAGTGCTATTTTGGTTTATACATTGTTACTTGTTATATACATATGAGAAAGTTTGCAAATTTGTGTATAATGGATTGGATTCACATGGATGCACATGAATATGTTTTTTTTCTTTTCAAAATTTGAATATTTTATATATTTTTTAGTGACCGTTTTTTTGATCCGGGTTTTTTCTAGTTCTCGTTCGGTTTCGGTTTTTTTGGTCGACTGGTTCAATGACCTGTCCGGTTCTGGTAACTTTGGGTGTTACCCCTTATTTTGACATAGGGGTTGATCTTGAGGGTTTGATGGCATATTGGTTGATGATGCATAGCCCCTTTGTTGAAGCACCTTAGGGTTTGAGCATAGCATTGGCTTCATTTAGGTTTTTTGGGCATCTTCACAGTTCCCAAGGCACCTTCACATATCTTGAAGCAGTTCATGGTTTCCAAGGCATTGGGTAAAACAAATTTGGGCTATTCTTCATGCATTAGAACCCTCTTTCGATGCCACGTTCCAGATTTTTTAGAGCTCACCTTATTCACTCATTTTGAGGCATGTGTCACACCATTTGAGGGGACATCCACCTTGGAGGTTGCATGGAGATTTCACTTGGCACATGTGGGCTTGTTAGAACCTCCTTTGACTTGTGGAAGACATTGACAAGAATTGAGGGGGACTATTCCATCTTGGAGACATCACACGTTGCTTGTTGGAGCTATTTTTGAGGAGTCATCCACCTTTGAGGGTTATTTCATTGATTGTTGAGCCTTTTCTCATTGAAGACTCATGTGCCCACATTGGAAGGACCCTAGGAGGGTTGCATTGCATTTTTGAGGAAGATTTTTTCACCTTGCAAACTTCACACATGATCTTTGGAGTTGATATGGAGGGGCCACCCCCTCTTGAAGGGTTTCACTCATGATTTAAAGGAAGTTTTCACCATGGAGGCCATATATCCACATTTGGAGGAGACCTTGAAGGAATAATTCATACTTATGATATAATGAAATTATTGTTAATGAAAGTAGACTTATTCTATAAGTCTACGTATGATGAAAGATGAGGACAATGAGTGAGGTTAGGTATGGAGATCAGATAGAGATTTATGGAGATATTCATGGAGATATTGTGGAGTTTGTTATGTTATATTGGACATATATATATATTTTTGTAAATAAAAAGATTGCATTACCTTACGTTATCAAAAAAGAAGCGACACATGTCTGAGAATACATCAAGACTCACCACCTGTTCTGCCACATGTATGGAAACCAGAACAGGTGGTCGACATTGTTCAAGGACCAGAAAGCGACACATGTCTGAAAAAACATCAGGACTCGCCACCTGTTCTGCCACATGCATGGAAACCAGAACATGTGGTCGACATTTCTCAAGGACCAACTAGTGAACTAGAGTCTAATTGCACCAAAAACCATTGTAGCTAAAACGAGAAAAATTAATAGTAAAGAAACTAGACGTAAGGCGAACCTGGGTGTCCAACCTGGTGAAATGTGAAGGTGTATGGTTGACAGTATGTCGGGCAGCGTCTCTTCGCAGTCTCGCTTGACAAGGAGTCGAACAAAATGTCTAGGCGCTTGCTGAGGATGTGTTGGTTGTGCAGTTGCTCGGCCAAGTCTCATATCATCTCGAAAATCAATACCAAATGATCCTCCGTGAGCCTGTATGAGTTGGGTAGGTCGTGGCTGCCTAGAGTCGGGTGAACTTGCGCTCCTATGTGTGTCTCCCTATGGGTTTTCTCCTCGCTCTAACATTCACCCCACTTTATCCCTGGGTTTTCATCGTTGGGGTCGGAGGAATTCTTGCAATAATCCAACATTAGAAGAGGCAATTCCTCTTCTACCATACATCCTGTCATGGTCGACTTGGGGGAATTCAAAGGAATATCGATGCATGTTTGTGTCATTTCCTCCATGGTGGTCTCCTGCAAGTTAGGAGGAATCTCCTTGTCCACTATGCATCCCCCATAGATTATCTATGGGTTAGACAAATGAAACTTAGCTTGAGCGTCCTCGCACCAGTTTTGAGCAGAGTGGGGAGAGCGGGTCGAGCTACTTCCTAGAATGGGAGAGAGAGAGAGAGGTTGGTCATGTGTGTCGATGCCTGCCTATTTGACTGTAGTAGGTCGGCCCATGCTTGGATTTTCCTCTCTCATGAGGCATGGAAAATTTGAGCTCATGGGGGGAAGAATTAATAGAGGAGAGGCCAGAAATGCTTGTAATGGACAGAAGGAAAATTACAGAGGCTTGGAGTGCTTGGAGCATAACAACCGGGGGAGAATGAAAAACTAAGGACAAACTCTAGAGATAAGATCCACAACGAGGAGTTACTTGTGTGATGATGAGGGAAGTGATGGGTTGGGGAGACATGAATGCCAGGGTGATGTAGCCTTGTTGCATCGTACCAATACCAGAGGGCCAAGCTTGAATCACCATTAAATCTGTCGAATTGTCCCAATGCACTAAGCTCTGGCTGGAGTGAATGCTATGCATTTTGAATGGATAGAGGAGGAGGAGGTTGGCGGCGAGGGGCTTTAACTTCCCTCATCACCAGCACGCCATGTGACATGCATTCACCAGGTGTCACTCCATCCGGGGGGAGACAATCGTGAAGAGCTAACTCTTGGCATTGTTTTAACAGTTGTGAATCCGAATGATCGTGGGCATTGAAAATAAGGATTTTTGCTTGTGTAGTGAGTCCCTCATTAGCTAGTTTTTCAGCTACTTTATTGGCCTCACATCTTATGTGTGAAGTCATAAGAGTGAGGGGAGGATGTAATAAGGCTTGTAGAAAAGAGAGAGGGCCTAAGAGGCGCCCACTGGGAGTGATTTTTTCTGGACTCATGCCATTGATGATTTTGGTTGCTAGCGAGATAATTACTTTTGAATCTTCTTCAATTATTAGGGGTTGTAAGTTGAGACCTGAGGCTAGTTGAATTCCTCTAAAGAGACCCCAAAGTTCTGCTGAGTTGTTTGTGTCATGCCGCAAAAATTCCACTTTGAGGTGCTTGATTTGCCCTGTGTTGTCTTTGATAACTGCTCCAAAACATGTTGGTCCAGGATTTCCCTTAGAGGGGCCATCAAAGTTCAGCTTCCAGAAACCTGGGGGAGGACAACTCCAATTGGAGGGGCTGCGGGTGACGGGAGTTGGGGGAGCAGAGATAGAGAGAGAGGCCTTGCGATTTATCATCTGCGAGGAGGAGAAGATGAGGGATTCTGATGGTTCAGTGGGAATTTTATTCTGGGTCCAGGATTGAATTTGAATAGTTTCCTA
The DNA here is from genome assembly GCA_010110895.2 of Picea sitchensis. NCBI lineage: Eukaryota > Viridiplantae > Streptophyta > Pinopsida > Pinales > Pinaceae > Picea > Picea sitchensis. The sequence continues at coordinate 30,064 of SNQJ01S0081013.1, read as the reverse complement.
GATGCTCCCAAGGATCCTTAACTAGGTAGGATCCTTTGGATTTGAATTTGAATAGTTTCCAGAGCTGCCAAACTATGAAACCTGGCAGAGTTGCCAAATTCTGTTTAGGAGTGGACTTTTAAAATCCTCTGAGCCCCAATTTCTGATAGCGCCGATGACACTTGTCCTATCTCTTTTGGTTTGCCTCATTATTATCGTAGCTTGATCCCAGATCATATTATTGTTGTGGCATTGATTAAAGATGTGCTCCATTGTTTCTTCCTGTTGTTGGCATAGGTGACAAATTGAGGGTCCAATGAAGCCTCGCTTCTTGAGGTTATCTTAGGTTAGGAGTCGGTTCTGAACTAGGAGCCAGAGAAAGGTGGAAAACTTTGGCCAGAGTTTGGTTTTCCAGATTATGCGCTAGATGTGATATTTCCTCTGCTTGTGAAAGTTCTCCTGAATTTGATAGGCTTCCTTACTTGTGAATGTGTTGGCAGGGGAATACCCCCATTGAAGAATATCCTTTTCTTCGCTAATTCGGATCTTTCGGTTTCCCACTGTTTCTTGCCAAGGTTGCATTTTGAGATTTTTCGGTAGATTTAGATCTTGTGGGAGCAGTTTCCAACTACGCCAAGGGGGTTGATGTGAGGCATTAAGCCATAGGTATGCTACTTTGAGGTGCATCAGCCCTAGTAAGTGGTTTTGATAAGGACGTAAGATATCCATTGTTTGCAAAGGAGGTTGTTTTTGCCAAGTGTCTGTCTAAAATTAGGCGCATTGACCATTTTGTACTTCCCTAAAAGCATGCTTTTGGATGAGTGGGCGGTTTCGCCAAGTCGCATTCCAAATATTAGAGCCCTGGATTTGTTATTCAAGCCTAATGAGTTGCTCTTGCTGTAGTTGGGGGGTATATTTTTGCTTCCAGAGTTGCGCCCAGAGTTATTTTGGGTACTTTATCCAGCGCCACAAGATTTTTGTTCCCATGACATTGTTGAGCTTTCCTGGGTCGCAGAGATCCAATCCTCCCAAGGAGGTAGGCTTGCAAATCTTTTCCCAACTAACTAAGGCCCAATTTTTCCCCTATTTGTGACGGTGCCAGAGGAAGTTTCGTTGAAGGTTTCTTATGCTTCTAATGACCGTTTGTGGTGTTGTGAGAGCTGAGAACATATAGGCCAGAATAACTTGAAGCACCACTTTTAAAAGGATGAGCCTTGCAGGGAGATTTAGGGATCTGGAAGTCTAGGAATTGAGGCGATTGGAGATTGAGAGGATAAGGGAGTTCCAGGAAATTTTTTGTGCTACTGAGTCTGTTAAGGGTAAACCCAGGTAATTGGATGAAAGGGAGCAGTGTGGGATGCCTAGGAGGCGAGAGATGTGTTGTTGAATTGCTAAGGGAGTGTTGAAGAAGAAATCTGAGATGAATCCAGATTGAAAGTGGCGTCGGAGCTGTCGTTGAAGTCTATTAGGATGGTTCAGAGTTTGATGGCTTCCTTGGTTGTGGGGGTGTTCAAAAGCATTGTATCATCAACAAATTGGTTGTGGGAAGTTGCAGGATGGAGTCCATGGATTGGAAGCCCTTGTAGTGTACCATTCGAAATCGAGGTAGATAAATAACACCCTAAACCTTCTGCCATGATTACGAAGAGGAAAGGGGAGAGTGGATCCCCTTGACGAATGCCTCGAGAGGGGGAAAAAGGTCTAGAGGGGATGCCATCTACCAGTATGGAGAAAAAAGCTGAAGAGGTGAGTCTTCACTGAACCCAAAGGCTTAAAGAAGAGAATGCATGTACTGCCAACTAAGTTTATCAAAGCCTTAGAAAGATCAAGCTTTATGAGCATACTTGGGGTGTGTGTGGTCTTGAGAGAGTGAATCACTTTGTGAACCAAGATTACACTGTCCATGATGTGTCGCCCCTCTACATATCATGACTATTGCTTGGAGATAATGAAAGGAAGAATGGGCTTGAGCTTGAGAGCAATTACCTTTGTGATGATCTTGTATATGAAATTGCAGAGCGCTATCTACCGAAACTTATTTAGGTTGGTGACACGTTCCTCTTTTAGGATCAGGGTGAGGAAAGTGGCATTGAGGGCCGATAGCACCTATCCTGAGGTTTAGGATTCCTCCACAAGTTGCCAAACCTCTTCTCGAATCATCGACCAATAATGGTGGAAGAAATTAGTAGTGAAACCATCTGGCCCGGGGGCATTTCCTTGATATCTTGATCAACTTCCTCCTGCGAGATCGATCTCATTAAATCTCTATTATGCTCATGGGTGATTAGGGTAGGGATATGTTATGTGATCTTACGGATGGCAGACATTCTATCAATTGGGGGTTCTGAGAGAAGCTCTTTGTACTAGGTAACACTCTTCTTTAATGTCTGCATGGTCCAGAAGTGTGTTGCCTTGTGAGTCCTCGAGTTTTGTAATGCGGTTGATGTAGCGTTTGTGGATCATGGAGCGGTGGAAGAACTTTGTATTTCTTTCCCCTTCCCTAAAACACTGAACTCAAAATTTTTGTTTCCAAAGGATCTCCTCCTTCTTGTGACGATCTGCAAGTTGTTTCTTCAGGGTCGTTTCCTCATGTTGCAAGGTATCTGAATAGCCTGAGATGATGGATTCATGATGAATGTCCTCAAGTTGTTGTTCTAGGGCTTTCCATGCTAGGAAAATATCACTAAATACATTCTTGTTCCATTCCCGAAGCTGTTGCTTGAAATGTTTTAGGCGTTGCTAGAATCTATACATTTGGGTGCCATGCACGATTTTTGATTTGGCCCACCAGGTGCGGGAGAGCTCCAGGAAGTCTCGGTGAGTTAGCCAAAATTTCTTAAAGAGAAAGGGTTTATACTTTGGAGTGGAAATTGTATCTACCCATAGCTAGAATGGCCAATGATATGAGCCTGATTTCGGAAGGGTGTTAGATTCTATTAGTGGGCCCTCAAGCATTAGGTTTTCCAAAATTAGAAAACGGTCCAATCTGCTGGCAATGTGTTGAACGCCTGCCTTCTTGTTGGACCAGGTGAAGGAGCCATTTTTGGTCTCAATGTCAATTAAATTGAGGTTATCTATGAGGTGGCTAAACTTGGTGTTGTCTTGGTCCAAACGTTTCAGGCCGCCACTTTTTTCTTTTAGGGTGAGGATGATGTTGAAATCCCTGCCCAGTATCCATCGTTCTTGTCCTCTTAGTGTATTTATATAAGCATTGGTGATGACCCCTGATTTGCTTGAACCTATAGCTCGGTAGTTTGCTGTGAGTGTACCTACTGTTGAAAAAGTTGGTTCCAGAATAATTGTGGTTGGGTTCTAGAGGATAGCTAAACCCCCTCCCGCCCCTTTGGAGTCTATGTAAGTGAAATTACAGTGCCTCCAACATCCTTTGAATATTTCTTCTGCCATATCGCCTTCCCATTTGGTTTCCTGGAGTAATAAGATGTCCAGGTCTTCTTCTTTGACACAGTTTCGAAGAATCCTTTGTTTGGATCTTCCATTGAGGCCTTTGATATTCCATGTGATGATCTTCATCATGCTTAATTGCGAGGGGGGAGAAAAAGCCTTCAATGAGGTGTTGCATTTGACTTGAGTTTATCAAAAAGTTTCCTACCTCTTTAATTAATTGATGTGTCATTTTGTGACCACGTTGCTTACCCTCTTTCTAGTTCCGCTTGGGATTTGGATTTGGCTCCAGGTGTATGCCTAAGCGGGAGGTGGCACCCACTGTGGAATCAATGAAAATCTTGTGTACCTTTCTGATTTGCTCCACTGGAATGGATTGTGGTTCCTTCTTGTTGAGGGCTTCCTCTAGTTTGTCGAGGTCAATGTCCTCGAGTTCCTTTTCATCGATCTGCATTATGGTGTCTCCACCTTCTTCCTCTGGGTCTTTGACTGGTATTATTTGAGCTTGGGGTTTATGGCTTGAGATTTGCTCTAAGACTAGATCAAGGGTTTGTTTTTCTTTACCTTTGCCTTTGCCTTGATTTGATGTTATGTGGGGGTTTTCAACTTCCTCTGTTTCCGGTAGATTGCTGAGTGCATCAAAGGAATTGTTGGTGGGAATCTTCCTGCCTCTAGTCTGTGTGGCTTTTGTCGAAGGTTGTTTCCTGCGTCCCTGCACTTGAGTAAAGTCGTATTTCTGTTTCTCCTATGTTGTTGGTCGAGTTGGTGCATTGAGGGGGCAGTTTCTGAAGAGATGTCCATGTTCATGACATTTTCGACATATGAAGGGAATGTGTTCATAATCTATGGTCTGAATCCATTCTTCGTCTTGATACGCGATATTCATATAAAGGGAGATTCGTGCATAGGAAGTGTATTTTCTCTGCTTTGTAGCTTCTAAGGATTTGGCATACCTCTTCCGAGCGTGTTTCCAATGCCCATTAGTATTTCTCCAAGATAAAATTCATGGGATAGAAAGTATAGGCGAATCCAAACTAGGGCACATGCAAAGTCTTCCTTTTCTGGGCAGAAACGGTTCGTCCAAAACCTTAGATACAACCCAGTCGAGTTGTAGAAGTAAGGACCATTTTCAAATACCCTATCTTTGTCCTCCAAACTGTAGAAGATGATTGTAAAGAAGGTCTTCAAACTTAGTTGCGGCTCATAGTCACCTTTCAAATTCCACCAATTTTTAATCCTTTTTGTAAGGTCTCTTTCAGATGGCCATGTTATCCTCCAGTTTATGGATAACTAAGGAGATTATGTCTAGAGGCCCACAGGTCCTAGACATGGAGTACCGAGAGCCATATCGACTTGGGCATGGACCTGGAGGGCCCTTCTTTTCATTCTAAGCGCCTCCACTTTGTTAGCAACAGCAACATCCATCACCTCGGTCTGGTCATGTAGCAGAAGTGGATCTTGCTCCATGAGGTGAGTCCTAGTATCATGGTATGTGTCACTCTGATCCTCAAAACCTTTGAATATGTGCATTCAATACTTTTTATTTCTAACAGTTGCTTGGATCTTATACCTATCCACTTGACCATATCTGGGGGGAATGACAGGTTGCCCTAGTAAGATTGTGCCCACAAGTTTTGAGTTTCCATTGGGGCAATTCATGAGAAGCCATCGTCCGCTCCCACCATACTTACCACTTTCCATCTTTTTCCCTCTCATCCATCCCATTATAGTGGTCTGGGCATTGGGTTGGCCAAATATTCAAGGGTTGTACCTTACCTTGTGGGAAGAAGGGGCTAAAGTCCTAGAGGGTAAAAGTAGTTGGCAAAAGATAAAAGCCAAGAATGAAACCTCAAGATGCTTCACCCAGGGATCCTCGAGAAAGCAGTAAAAAAGCTTCTCACCAAGAAACAGAGGGACCCATAAAAAATAATAAAACAAGACCTGGTTAGAGTATAGGGGGTCTCATCACGAGCCAACCTATTAGGTCCATGGGCATCTAGCGGTATGACACTACTAGCAGCTGGTCAACATGCCAGGGTAGTGGCTCCTGGTGGCATAGTCAAGAGAAAGGGGGTCTCATCACGAGCCAACCTTGTCATTTCCATGAAATGCTTGTGGGTAACATTGCCACCACTGGTCACCATGCCAGGGCAATGTCCCCTGACTAGCTTCTTGAAAGAGAAAGCAATAAGAATAAAGATAAAAGGCATGAATGGGATTTGAAACATTTGCATCCACGACAGGTGCAACTCACCCTCTACAAAGGCACCCATAGGTAAGCCATGCATTTCCCTGCTATCACTGCACCCCTTGCCCAGACATCCCTTACCACATCATCCACTCACATGGCTTGGATTTGATTTCTCTCGGAAACACCCCACATCTAGTGAGCATTAGCCCAATAGGACATCCTAGCATTTCCTCCAAACTTGGCTTGTAGTTTAGTATAATATCTTTGAGCACTTGTCCGAGTAAAAAGGTTTTTATGCGCATGTTTAATAAACTTGATGAGATGTGATTGACATTGCTATGATCCCTGTGACTTATGGGCCCATGGAGGGTGTATCTGTTGATGTGCAAGACCATACCCGATGGACAGGTACACATGGAGAGATGATTAGTTCGAACCTCCATGGGGCTAAAATCCCATTAGATGGATGCTGAGACCCCGACAGGGGGCAAAGACAGATCGGAGGGTTTGCACCGGAGAAGAGGAGGACGTTTCACTAGAGGCAACTTAGCAGACCTGTACCGAGGGGGGTTGTGCCCTTTCCACTAGGAGGTTGGCCTTGGAAGACCCATGATGTCACCCATGACATCTTATGATGTTATTCAACACTATGGAGGTTTTGGGAGGCAGTTATGTGCCAAGTGGCACATGTGGCAGTTTATGGAGACCTAACGTTTTGCTCCAGATGGCCAACGTTTCCCTAAAGGGGCCTAACGTCACCCTAAAAGAGCATGACGTCACCTTTTATGCTTGATTAGGGTTTTAATTATGACATTTAATGTAAAATAGTATTTTGATGTATTTTTGGCCATGTTGGCCTTTTGTGACCTAAAAATAAAATTAAGGTCATTGCTATTGTATAAATAGAGAGCTAAAACTCTATTTTTCTCATGATCTTTCACAGACACTTGTGTGAGGTCTAAAATTTGCGGCCCTTCTAGGGTTTTTAGCTGAAATTACTAGTGCGCACTTGTTGAAAGAGGCTTATTTTGGTGATCTTTGGCATTTTTCTTGGTGAATGGTTTATAACTAGGATTTGGCTTGATAATACTTGGTGAATGTAAGTGAATTTCTGCAATCCTTCTCTTACTTGAATGGTTCTAGTGTTTTACTTGCATTTTGTTACTGAAATTGTTGAAATAAACCCTAGGAAATAAGCACATGTTAATGTCCTTGTTTTAATTTCCATTTACCTACTAGATTATGCCAAGGAGTCATTTTACTTGTTGAAGACATTGCTAGGGCCTTGCCATTGCAACACCCTACCATTTTCTCTTCATCCTAGCCTATTTTACTTTGTTATTGAGCTAAAGAAGAAGGAAAACGTGCTAAGGCCTAGGGTTACCTACACCTTAGTAAACTGTTTTCCCCTAGGGTTTGATGGTTGAAACCTTGTCTTACCAACACTTCATCCATCAAATTCCTCTTTTCCTTGGCCCTGCTATTATCATCTTGTTCCTTCAATTCTTGCCGCTATCATTTGACTCCATTTTCCCTATGAATGCACTGATCTAAGACTTCTTGCTTGAGTGCTTTGATCACAACCCTCAAACATCCAATATCTTTGAACAACTACTAACACACTATAACCCTAGCTTAGATTGACTTGCTAACCCTATTTCTGCCATTATCCATTTGATTTATAGTCATACCTTGCAGCAATTAATGTTTCTTCAAGCAATTGGAAGGATAAATGCATAGTAGTCTTTGGTTATAATGAATGTTGGTATTGTGACACTGATGATAAATCATTCTTGTTCATTTTGAAGCTTCTTTTAAGCATTTATTGTGAAGTAACGTATTGTGACTATAGCTACTATACATCTTTGATTGCTTCATCAATATATCAGTCAATTGCTTTATTTGAGAAAGTCTCTGATTATATGAAGTACTAACTAGCAAATGACCTTGCAAATATATTTTTATGTTGCTTTGTTCTGGGCAGGTACATTTTGTATTCTTATTATCTTTTATTGGTTGTTTAGCCAGACTTTCTGATCGGTGGTGACTTGTGAGAGGGAAACTTTTACCTTGGCCTTTACCCTTTGCCTTCTCAAAACCCCAGGTCACTAGGGACGTCTCCCCTGGGCCTACTGCCCTAAATAGAAAGAGATATCCTATTGAGGTGACAGTGATAGGATAGTCTCCTGTTACGTCAATTTGTCTTTATTTACCTTTCCTTTACATCCAAGTACAAACTGTGCGATAACATGCCAGATCCCTAAAAAAAATTCGATCAAGGCATGATCTTTCAAAGACTGGGTGTGTTCTCCTCCCCTGGTGGATTTTATCACATATTTTGGTGCAGTTGGTGCTTGAGGGATACATTTACCTGGTTCCCAGTTCTGAGATACCTTTGGATGTGACGATTCAACTTCCATTTCCATGCTTTTCCCGGATCCTTGTTCCTCTTGTAGCAAGTGATCTCTGAGGTGCGATGGTGTTTCAAAGGATGGCCACCAAGCTCTGAGTCCGTCCATTTGATTGGTCGTGGCATTTTTGTAAGAGGGGGTTTTCACCCCCCCGTCTGAGCTCATTCTGCGAAGACAGGTCCGACCATATATGCGGTTGCAGTGGAACCCAGTTCTGAGCGGAAGAAGGTTTGACACCGCAGGGGGGGAGCATGCAAGTAGTCAAAACTCTAGCAAAGCACATTTTTTCAGTCCCTCTTTTGTAGTTCTTAATATAAGTTGAATGTTGAATTATTTTCCTCTATATTGGACATATTGTTATGAGCACCTCAATGCTATATTATGAGGTCTCAAGTATGTATTGAAGAGTGAGTGTGATGTATCATTATTGTACATTAATGAAAATGTGATCTTTGTAAGTATATGTTCTTCGTATGGTTGATTTTTGTGTGTTAATGTTTGTTCATGGCTGCCCATAATACCAGCATTTGGTATCAAAACATGGTTGGGCTTGATTCTCTTCGTAAAGGCTAATTCGATCGTGTGAAGTGAGAGAGTTTAGAGCTGCATCGTCGTTGTGCTTTCTTTAAGACTCCTAATTATAGTTTACGCCTGATTTGGTGGTGAATTGTGAATCATGTCCAATCAAAATAATTTCTTGGGTTACATAATCTTGATAGGTGGAAGTTGTTGTAGTTAACATGTTACAACTTGGAACGGATGAAGCATTTTCCCCAGCACTCAACGTGCACTATCGACGCCAAAGGCCAGATAATTGCAGAGGTTGCGTTTAGTTTGTCATAATTTCGTGTATGCGAGGGTTGCCAAGAAGTGGAAAACTAGTTTAAACAAGGCAAGGAGGTCGGGAGATACAGAGGGCTTCGCAGAGGTTCATGATGTCGTTCGCTGCAAAAAGATTGAGGTTGTTCAATAGTTGTGCTATTCGATCTACTACTCTTTGCAATACTTTTGCTTGTGACCGTAAAAGTTTAAGTTCGATTCCACTATTTGGAGAACACATACAAGCCCTACGTCCCACGATCTTTACACAGGAAGAGGTGTTATTCCGTATCCTAGGGATAACTAAGGAGATTAGGTCTCGAGGCCTACAGGTCCTAGACATGGAGTATCGAGAGCCAAAATATTTGAGTATGGCCCCGGAGGGCCCCTCTTTTCTTTAGTGCAGTCCACTTATCACCAAAAACAGTATCCATCCCACCAGCTCAGTCTTGAAGTAGCGGTGACTCTTGCTCCATGAGGTAATGAGCTCGGGTATCATGGTATGTATCACTCTGATTTTTGAAGCACTTGAATATGTTGTATTGAATGCTTCTTCATTTCATGACATTTTCTTGGAAATTATGCTCTTTTCCTCGTTCATACTTGGAAGGGTGACATGGTTCCCTAGTAAGTTGGTTTCCCTTTAGGATGGGTTGCTACTAGGTGGATCTGTGAAAAGCCATCGTCCATTCCATCCATACTTACCGTTTTCCATCTTTATTCCTTCCATCTTCCCTATCGTTGTTTGGGAATTGGGATTGGCTACACTAGGAAGGGTTGTACCTTACCTCGTGGGAAGAAGGGGCTAAAGGCCTAGAGGGTAAAAGTAGCTAGCAAGAGTTAAAAGCCAATGTTGAAACCTTCGAGATGCTTCGCCCAGGGATCCCTGAGAAAGCAGTGAAAAGATTCTCAGTAAGAAAAGGGGACCCATAAGATAACATAAACACTCAAGGTACTAGTTGATGGATAGGAGGTCTCATCATGAGCCGACCTATTATGACCATGGGAATCTAGTGGTATGACACTACCACCTATCTGGTCACTAAACTAGTGTAGTGGTTCTTGGTGGCATAACCAAGAGAAAGGGGGTCTCATCACAAGCCAACCTTCTCATTTACATGAAATGTTTGTGGATAACGTTGTCACCTCTAGTCATCAAGCTAGGATAGTGGTCCTCAACTATTCCCTTGAAGCACAAGAGCAAAAGACCAAAAGAAATAAAGCTAAGAGTGAAAAGGCAATGAATGGGCTAGGAAACAATTACATTTATGACAAGGTGCAACTCGCCCTCTACAAAGGCACCCACAATTAAGACTTTACATTTCCCTGTTATTACATGCACCCCATGCCCAAACATCTACCCCATGCCACCTCATACACTTACATGACCTGGATTAGACCCCGCCTGGGAAACATCCCAAACTTAAGAGAGGTTAGCCCAGTAGGACACCTTGAGACCTTCTCCAAACCTAACTTGTCAAATTGCATAACGTCTTTGAGCATTTTTCTGGGTTAAGGGGGGTTTGATGCACATGTTTGGGTAATTTAATTATTGGATGTGATTTACATGCTATGATCCCTATGACTTATGAACACCTGGAGGGCGTACTTGTTGTTGTTGTAGGACCTTGCTTGGTGGACAGGTACACATGAGGGAATGGTTGGCTTAGACCTTCATGGGGGCTTAAAGCCCACAGATGGATGCTGAAACACCAGCGAGGGGTAAGAAGAAATTGAAGACTTGCACTGGGAGAAAGAAGGACGTTGTCTTTGGAGGCACCCGCAGACCAAGACCCAGGGGACCTTGCTCTTCCCACATGGACGTTAGCCCTTGAGGGCCCTTGAAGTCACCATCATAGCTCTAGACGTCACCTGGAGTTAGGGTTTCATTTTGGAGGCATTTGTGAGCCTTGTGGCACGTGTGGGTATCATTTGGGGCCTATAGAGGCCAAGCGCCCGATTTTTCTAGCTCAACGTTTCACTTATGGGGCTCAATGTCACCCTAGAGGGGCATGACATCACCCTTGGAGGTGTTTCTAGATGCAAATTAATTTTTATTATTTCAAAATTGAATTTTGTTGTAAATTGGCCAGGTCGACCTTGTTTTTGACCTAAAGATGAATTAAAGGTCAAGGTTTTGTACAAATAAACATAAAGTACTTTCATTTTCACAGAACAACTTGTCATTTGAGACAAGAGGTCTGAAATTTTTTCCCTATTAGGGTTATTGGCTGAATTTTTTAGGCGCCACTCTTGTTTAAGGCTGATTTTTGCAACTTGGATCAATTTTGGAAGTTTTATGGTGATCTTGCATGGTATTATCATGATTATTCTTGGTGCAAGTAAGTGAAATATGCATTTTGTCATCTATTGAATGGTTTATTGCATGGTTTTATTTTCTCATACAAGATTATGAAATTGCATTGTGTATTTAATGCTTGAAGTTAGAAACTTAAGTTGTTACTTTCTTACCTTTTATTTGCCAAGCTTTTCATTGAATTGATCTAGTAACTAGTGAAACTCTAGAGCCCTAAATTGCTAGCACTCTAAGGGTTTGGACTTAGTTATTGTTGCATAAGGTTTACTCCATAAAAAGCCTAAGGAGAGCAAGGCGCTAGGGCCTAGAATTTCCTACACCTTAGCAACTTTTCTCTTGAGGTCAAAGCCTAGGAGGACTTAAGTTACTACTTCTCCTATGTTTTTTCCCTCTTAGACTTTTGTGCATCATCATCATTAATTTTGCAGCCTTAAGAAGAGGCCTCCCTCCTTGACACCATTACCCTTAAAGGCACTATTCCTCTTCGTTGATTCCTTGACAAGACTACATTCAAACTTCACTTGCTATCTCTACCAACTTAGCCTAACTTACTAATCTAGTTTTAAGGTACTAATTTGCCGCTGTTACTAACACTGCTACAGCATTATATAGCAGCTCATTTTGGTTTACAAGCTAACTAAATCAACCCAGAAAATTGCATGAAGCAAAGTACTATCAGCTAGAGTCAAAGTGTGCATAAATTGCTTTTTACAAAGTGCATTTCTAAAGGTTTCTTGCAGCTGTCATCACTCTTGTTTTGCTGCTGTTACAGTCACTTTTGACAGCCTGGTAAACTCATTTGCTGATTGATAAACCACCCATAATTTGTACTAGGCAAGCCACAATCAATAAATGCTAAAGTGTTCATTAAATTGCCTTAGCAAGGTACTTTTCTGAAGTTGTTTACTGCTGTCATAACTGTTAATTTTCTGTTGTTATTAGTACTTTGACAGCCTTTTAAAGTCATTACTTGGCTTGTATTAATCTAGAAATTGTTGGCAAAATTATTATCATTGTAAGGTCTTTATATTTCATTACATTGTCCTTATAAGTTGCAATTTTTGGATTTATTATCGATACACATCTATCTTTTATGCATAAACTTGTTTGGTAGTAGACTTTTATATTGAAGTCACTGATTGAAAGCATTAATATCATTGGTTATTATATAACATTTTCCCTTTCTTTGGTAAAGGGCAGGTATCATTCACCTTATTTCCCCTTGACCCCTTTGACACAACCGTTCCAAGTGACTTCATTCATTTGAGTGACCTAGAGAGAGGGGTGGTATTACCTTGTCTTATCCTGCTTCATCAACCAACTAGGTCCTGGGATGTCTCTCTTGGAGTGAGGTTTTCCTTCTCCTAAAGAGAAAGAGGTACCCTATTGGGGTGACAATGATAGGGTTACCTCCGTGTTACATCAATCTAAGCCTACTTGCCTTTAGGCTTTGAGCAAGTATAGATTGCGTGATAACAAGAGGCAAAGGCTAGAGAGGAGAATGACAGGCGCTAAAGGTGGAGGAAGACACTTTCTCATGTCAACCAAATTTTGGAAGCAGGATTGATTGGATTGGATTGGCGACACTACCTATTTGTGTGCTTGGCCTTGGATTCAACGATGTCAAATCATCCATTCATAGAAAATTTCGTTCTTGATTCCTTATATCCACAATGACAACTCAGCCTAGTCTTGCTGATTTGTCCCAAGTTCCAACATGCAATCGACATCTCAATTCCTTCTCTTTCTCAATCCTCTTTATTGTTTTCTAGTATTCTCATGTTGCGCCATGTGGTTTTGTGAAGACTTGAGCTAGAGGGAGTTGATCTGCGTGATTGGAGTTTTTTGTGAAGACGTGAGGCAGAGGGAGTTGATCCGCGTGATTGCAGAGGAGAGAGTACTGATGGATTGTTGCAGTCGGGAGAAATCTTTCCCTTGCTCGTTTTTGCAATAAAGACGTGATCCTTCACCCACGCAGTTGACGAGAGAGTCATCGACATTTTAAAAAAAAATGAGAAATAAGGTATGTAATTTATTTGTCCGAGTCATTTGCTGCACATCGAATATGTGGTAAAAACAATTTAAAGAAGTTGGTGAGTGTACATCGATTGTGTGGTAGAAAAAAATTAAAGGAGTTCGTGAGCGTAAAGGGGTGGCTGGCTCATTTTTTTTTGGTCCAAAAAAATCATTTATTTCACATGGAAACGTGATGCATGTTATCGCACAATTTGTACTTTGATCGAAGAAAAGGTAAATGGAAAGCAAATTGGCGTAATTTGAGGTTATCGTATCACTGTCACCTCAATATGATTCCTCTTTCTATTTAGGGTTCTGTGGTCAGAACCTACTGGTTCACTATGTAAACATCCAATATAAATAATACAGTGCGCAATAATCCATTTAAGGATAGTAAATATATTTAATAATAATTGTATAAGAATGAATAAGATGATTACAAATGAGGAATGAGGGTTTGTATATATATCCCGCACAGGGGTTCCCTTTCATAAGAGACATGACCTTTCATATGTCATGTCTCTTCATAATTAATTATTAGTTATTAGTTATTTATATTTAAATATTATATATATTTATGTTTGTTACATTGCCTTCCCCTTAGAAATGTTTTGTCCTCAAAGCATGTTTACGGACAGGCTTACTTCTTCGTTCTGGCTTGCAATGTCTTCGCATGACTCTATGTTTTTAGTGTTGTTAAGATTGATGATACGAGACGATATGAGTGATGAAGAGTTGAGAAGAACTGTCGAGTTATGAAAGAGTCTGCCCACCCTAGTTCGATCTTTTGTGAAACTGGGTGTTTATAGGGTTCTCGTTTTGGATAATATTGATATTCTAACTGGTTAATATATCTACTCTTATGATTTTAATGTTGAGAGGGAGTTCTCATAACATGATTTTCCTTTATCATACTTGTAGCATTTTCTTCTTTTGACTTTGATATGTGATTTTCTTCATGCGGCGATGTTGCCTTGATAATGGCTGAATTTTGATTAGTAATTTTACCTGGATCTTCCATTGTTTGTACTCTAGCATTTTTATATGTTTTTTCTTGAACTAGATTGGCCTCTTCTTGAGCTTTAATGTCTGGATTTTCAATTTTCTCTTCTTTTAATTTTCTGATTTGTTCTAGCAGCTCGTGATTGAGGCTTTTCAGACGAGAATTTTCTTCATTTTTTTTTTTGATAGGTTCTTCTCGCATTCTTGATTCTCTTGTTCCAACTTCTGAACACATTGTTTTCGAACCTTTGATTTCTTTATCTGTGTAAGTAGTTTTTTACTGTGTTCTTTTAAACGAGAAATTTCTTCGCTTTTATCCTTGATACCTTCGTCAAATTCTTTTTGCATTCTTTGCATTGATTTTTTATTTTCTTCAAGTATCACTTCTAAGATTTCGTTAAAGTTTTCTGGTGTTACGGAATCTGGCTCCGATGTGGTGTCTTGTAATGTTATCATTTTCTCCTCATAGGGGAATTTCACAAACTTTTTCTCCATGTTTAGTATGAAGGTACCTAGAATTTTAAACCAGGGTAATCCGATGACGATGTCAACTTTTTCTTGATACATAGTTGTAACATAGAATTGAGATATATACTCATATTCATCAATCGTCATTTGTAACTCCTTAATTCGAAAATAATCTTCCTTTCTAATTATAGTTGTCTCTGGAATTAATAATTGATTTGCCAAATCAATATTCATATAATTTGCATTATAGTCCAAGCTAATAACAATGTTTACCTCTATTCCTTGAATATTTCCCTTTAATGTCGAAAACCCGCAACATACGGTTGAAAAACCTTCATAAGTAAATCTTCCTTTCGTCATTTTCGAATTATCCCTTTTATAATTATAAGACTTAAGATCCTTGACTTGATAGGTATCTTTCTCTAATATTCCTTGATACTATTTAAAAGTACTCTCTAATATTCCTTGTACTTTTTTTTTTAATCCCTTGAATTACTTTCCTTTAATGTATCTTTGAGCTTGATTTTTTATTTATTTATTTAATATTACTCTCTAATATATTTAACTTAATTTGATTTTTAAATATAAAAATATAAAAAAAAAATTAATAATTTATAAATTAATTTTTTGTTATATATTTATATATATATAAGCGGATTTTTGAAATCGTACGACTGTACGTATGATTTAATAAGGGTTGTCAGGGAATATGTCAACGAATGACTTTTTGCAGTCTGTTGGAGGTTTGTTGGTCGGGGGTAGAAGGAATAGGNACGGGGGTGTGGGGAATGGGAACAACGGAAAGTGGGGGGAGGAGGTGGGAACTGCAGGGAGTGGGGAGGTTTGCGGGGGAGTGGAGAGGTGAGATACAAGGGGTCTACGGGGGTTGTAGTGGGGCATGTATAGGAGCTACGGGGTTACGAGAGTCAGGGGGTTACGGGGTAGGTGCGGGGAATGGTCAGGGGAAATGGTGCGGGCAGGGAATGTGGGGATGTGTGGACTGTGGGGGGAGGGAAAGGGGTGCGGTTCATGGGAAACAGGTTACGGTGGGGTTTGATTTTTATTATTATTATTTTTTTTCTTTCTATATAATTTCTGGGTTTTTTTTGTGTGTTGTTTATTTAATTTTTTTAACAGAATTTCTGATATATATTGTTCTTGATTTCTTGGCAGCGAAATGTTCTTCAGCAGAATCCTGATTTTTACATGGCCATAGGCCTGAATTAGTCAAGGACTGAAGTTCTTACGAACTTGAAAATTTGAATGGCCAAAGGCCTGATCAATGGTCAATGACCAAATTTATCAGAGAAACTCTGAAACGATGGGGTTGGCCAAAAGCCAGATCAGACAAGGTTTGATAAAGAGACTGGCCAAAGGCCGAGATCAGAAAAACGAACCTCTGATACCACTGTGGTGAACCTACTGGTTCACTATGTAAACATCCAATATAAATAGGACAGTACGCAATAATCCATTTAAGGATAGTAAATATATTTAATAATAATTGTATAAGAATGAATAAGATGATTACAAATGAGGAATGAGGGTTTGTATATATATCTCGCACAGGGGTGCCCTTTCATAAGATACATGACCTTTCATATGTCATGTATCTTCATAATTAATTATTACTTATTACTTATTTATATTTACATATTATATATATTTATGTTTGTTACATTGTAGGCCCAGGGGAGACGTCCACGGTGACCTGTGGGTTTGAGAAGGTAAGGTCAAGATGGCTATTAAAAGGTCCCCTCTCACAAGTCACCACTGATCACAAAGTCCCAGGGTTATAACCAATGAAGTGATAATATATCAAGATGTACCTGCCTGGAACAAAGCAACAAGAAACTATATATTTTGAAAGTACAACTTGTCGTTAGCACTTCATAAAACCACAAAATTTCTCAATAAAAGCAATTGGCTGATATAATGATGAAGTAAATAGAAATTTATAGCAACAATATTTATGAGACAATACTTCACAATAAATGCCTTCGAAAAACTTCAAAATGACCAAGAATAATCAATCATTAATATCATAATACTAGCATTCATCAGAAGCAAGGCAAATGCATTCATCAACTTTTTCAATTGCTTTTAGGAGCTTTTAATGCTGCAAAATGTGGTTGTAGCTTACTTTATTAACAGCAGCAATAAAGTTAGTAGGTTAGGCTATTCTAATGTTAGAAATGGTTAGTAGAAAGCTTAAGGTGTAGGTTTTGATGGTTGTTTTGATCAATCATTCAATAGGAAGTCTTAGACTAGTGCTTTTAGGGGAAAATGGAGTCAATTAGGTGGAAGCAAATGTTGAAGGACAATGATGATAGTAGGAGAGTCAAAGACAAGAGAGATTAGTAGTTGAAGTGTTGGTAAGCCGAGGCTTCAACTACCAAACCCTAGGGGAAAATTGCTACTAAGGGGTAGGTAACCCTAGGCCTTAGTAATTTTCCTCCTTCTTTAACTCAAAGATGAAGCAAATGATGGCCAAGATGAAGCAATGAATACTAAGGTGTTGCAATGGCAAGGCCCTGGCAAAGGCTTCAAGAAAATCAGCTTTTTGGCAAGATCTAGTAGGTAAAAGCTTTTGAAGCAAGGACAATAACATGTGCTAGGCTTCCTAGGGTTTTAAGCAAGCAATTTCATAATCTTAATGTAAATGCAAGATAAACATGACTATAACCATTCAATGAAGAAGAATTGCATAAATTTCACTTACATTCATCAAAGATCATCAAGCATAAACCCTAGTTGAACACTTCCACCAAGAAAATTGCCAAAATAGTCCAAGATAAGCCTCCTCCAACAATTGTGCCTAAAATTTCAGTCATAAAACCCTAAGTAGGGTGCAAATTTCAGAACTCACTAAGTGTGAGTGAAATATGATGAATAATACAAGGGCTAAAACCCTTATTTATACAATATCAATGACCAAAATTAGGTCAAAAAAGGTCGACATGGCCAGTTACATGTAATATCCAATTTTTACATTAAATGACATAAATAAACCCTAAATCAAGCTCAAAGGATGACGTCATTCCCTTTTAGGGTGACGTTAGATCTATTATCGCGCAGTTTGTATTTTAGGTCACAGGCTACAGGATGGTGGACAAACTGGCGTAACTGGAACCTTCCCCACCCAATGTCACCTC
This sequence comes from Picea sitchensis, assembly GCA_010110895.2. Classification (NCBI taxonomy): domain Eukaryota; kingdom Viridiplantae; phylum Streptophyta; class Pinopsida; order Pinales; family Pinaceae; genus Picea; species Picea sitchensis. The sequence continues at coordinate 12,304 of SNQJ01S0081013.1, read as the reverse complement.
GATGGGGAGGTTCTTTCTGTTTAGGGAGGTTAGTCCAGGGGAGACGTCCCCAGTAACCTGGGGTTTGAAGAGGCAAAGAATATAAGGTCAAGAGTTAAGGTTTTTCCTCCTCTTAGGTTACCACCAGTATCAGATAATCCGGCTAATCAGCCAATAAAGAAGTGAAGTCCCTGTTGAGAACACCTGCCCGGAACAAGACAATAACAACACAATATGTATATTCGCAGGTTATAATTCAAAGGGTTAGTACTTCTTAACTATCTGATTTCATTTAATAAGAAAAAATAATAGATAAGATGAGGTCAACGTTCCACTAAATAACCTATGCGAGATTACCAATTCATCAATATCTATAAAAATGACCAAGCTAACAGTGTATTTCAATCAACAAATGTTCAATAAATGCTTGATGTCATTAATTTAATTGCCTATTTAATAGTCAAAGGGTTGATGCGTCAAGTATGACGTCAGCCTAGGTTAGTGGCGTTAGGGTTAGTTAGGGTTTCAAAAATGAAAGTTTAAAAGATGATTTTGCACACTACAAGCTCAACGTTGGAGAAAATACCAGTGCCTTAGGGTAAATGGAGTTAAAGCAAGGGAAAAAAGTCTCGGGAGGTTTCACACTTAGAGACTGGAAGGTAGGGTTCCAAGGTGATGCAATGGCAGGGCCTTGGAATCAAAACCCTAAGGGAAGGAGGCTCACTCTGGTGTTGCTTAAGCAAGGCCTCATGCTCCTTCCTCTTTCTCTAAACACACTTGGCAAAACGGCTAGCTTCAATGTACAGATTTAAGGGATAAAGTGTTGCAGGGGCAAGGCTTTCAAACCCTGGAAGGTTAAAACCCTAGGTGTAGATTCAACTAGGCCTAGGACGTCTCCTCTTTTCAACCTGTTGTCGTCCTAATACACACTTGCTAACGTGAGCTAAGTCCAACTCACTTAGTGTGTCCTCGGAGACACAATGTCTAGGTTCCAAGTCCACACTGTCACCTTGACTGGAACCTCTTCCTTCTAGGATTACTCCTAGGGAAGCCAAGGGGAGCTGTCCCTAGTTACTAGATTAATTTTAATGTTAATGTTCTAAGAGTTAGTTTTAATTTGTTAAAGGCCAAAGGGGAAA
>SNQJ01S0081012.1:3642-25975 GCA_010110895.2 Picea sitchensis | reverse complement strand
TTTTTAAAATTCGAAAATTGTTAGAGAATTATTTCCGTTTTTTGGTAAATTCGAATTTGGAAATTTTTTGCCATTTATGGAAATTCCAAATTTCGAATTCGATAAATTGTAATTAATTATTATGACTATTGGGAAGAGACATTATTTGAACCAACTAACTATTTGACTATGACACTTGTATGTAAACAAAATATTGGTTTATTTATTGCAGGAGGACAAATGGAACAACCATGTTAAATTCAACTGACCATGACTCCATGAGTGGGGAACATGTTGGAACTACCTTTGGGATGATTGTTACAAGTGGAAAATAAGGGATTTAGAAAGCTTTGAAAATTCCCAAGGGAGGGAAAAAAAAAAGACCTAGGCAAAAAGGATTGTTTTTGATATTTAGCATATGTGAGGAGGCAGGATGTTGCCTAGTATGTTGGGGAAAGGAATTATTGTATACTTGCTTTTATGAACACTGAATATTGAGTGTGAGGCAAGGATAGGACTACAGATAGAGGAAACATTACTGAAGAGGAGATTTCAAGTTCGCCCTCATGGACTCATGATGAGGCTAGGGGTTGAATCAAATAAGTAATTTGTCTGTCTTGTTCTACAGTTGGAAGGAACGTGGTTGTTCCCTTTGTCTTTCTATGAATTGGTTCAGATATGCTAATCTTTTCCTTTTTCTTATGAATGATTTTGTGTATCTGATATAATGTATTTGTTTTTACTAAGCTGAAATAGCTTCCATTTATGACATCTGTTCGTTGTAGGAAGTTTTATAATCAAGGACTAAATTCAAGGGATGGCTCCTCCTGAATTAAAATTCTAAGCAGAGTTATCTATGTACAAGTGAACTTGAAAGATAGATTTATCTATAAGCGAATGCTATTTTTTGTATTCAAAATATTAGACAGATCTATCTATGAGTATTTGGGTTGAGCAACTCTGTAAATATATAAATATAGACTCATGTATATATAGTGCACATAGATACAACTGTAGTTAGTACTGTGTATAGATTTATTAAAAGAAGATTTAATGATGGCAATAGAAACCTCACTTATACACATATTTTTTGTCATAGTTTTTGAACACACAAATTGTACCAATAAGAAACCAACTACCTCTCGTATAAGAAATAACTGAATCGAAGAGTCTGGAACTCCTTATATCTTACTACAGTGATATAATTAAGTTGTTGTTCTGTTATAAGATAATGAAAAAGTAGAATTCAAAGATAATTATTAAAGAGTATAAATCCCATTCTCAAAGAACTTTCTAATCCGTATGTTTTCCTTTCAGACAAAATAAAAGGACTCAACTAAAGAAATACACACTGTATAAAGTAATTAATAAATTTATTAACTGTGAGTATACATGCGAAACTGTCCACTCGATATTCATGGCAGTGGAAGGTATAGAATAAGAAATTACAACCATATAGTTCTATACACACAACATGCAATGTCAAACTCCTACCAGCCCTTTTAGCCTAAACAACAAAGAATGTATAGGTATATAAATATTTTTCTGGAAGTAAAACACAGGATCGTAACTGTACTCACACGATTATATCTACTCATGTTGGATCCAATCTAAATATTGTAATTGCAGATTAAAACACATTGGCAATAAACATAAGGAATGTCGAAATGAGATAAAATGATATAGTATTATAGATCTAGCATAAGTCGATCCAACATTCGACATTTGAAATAAGGTCTATCATCGAAACGATCACCCTGGTAATTGAATTTTAGGGAAGAATGAGACCCGAGCAGTAATCAATTTTCAATCATTTAATTACTCTAACGAACAGTGTAATCCTGTAGAAAAATCATTGAAAAATTCATACTATAACAACTGGGCCTGAACCCCAAGTTACTTTTGGGAATTCTTCCCCTTTTTCCAAACCCGATAGGAATCTCAGGAAATCGATTTTGAATGATCTCTTTTAAATTTGATAACCATGACTGTTCAAACTCCAGAAGGGTATAGAAGGGAACTCGAATACCTTTTGCGCCAAGCACAGGGACAAACATCCAATATCATTGCGAAGATGAAAAATCCTACAATATTCACTATAAAAAGATTATAAAATCATATTTAAAGGAACCTGAAGAAAAAGAGACAAAATTATTATTGTCTATTTAACACATCATGTCAAGACATTACTTATCTTTCGATCCCTGCTTGCATGACCTTTCCTTGTTTTTTTTCGGCTGGACAATCACTCAGGGTCGAGGATGGATGGGGAAACAACTCATTGATGGGTACCCTCGCATCAAATAGGGACCATCATTAGTGTTGCATATCTAATAAAGAGAAAAATGATTTAAATAAATACAAGGAAAAGTTTACACAGTAGTCATAAATAATGAATAATGAGAGAAACTATACTAAGTCCCTTCATACATGGACAGTGTATATTAATTTGAGTGTTATAAACCTTAATAATTTTTTTAAACCAGAATAATATCTAATTTTTCGTTCTTAGAATACCTTTTAAAAATGGACAAGCATGTTGTACATAGACGTCATAAACTTATTTATATCCACATGGGACAAAAGATACTTGATAGTTGAGTTATAGACCCACCAGTAACAATTTACAGGGGATATATAATTAATTCAATGATTGATACAGAAAAACCTGGCCACTGGTTTCAAGTCATAGGGATAGCGAAGATGACAAATAACATTTGCAAAATGTCAAGGGGATTTGCTGGTATTGAAGAGTTATCTTAGCATGCCAGAATCACAGAGCTCTTTAGTTCAACATTGTACAACCGGTTGAGACCATGACAGAGACGAGGGGAATTATAAAACCTATTGAGTGGTGGCGTATACATTGAGACAAAAAAGAATGAAGTGACTGTAACTAAGAGAAATTTAAAATAGAGACATCAAGAAATGCATAACCTTTGAATTATTCAAGATTTAGACTATCAAATAACCTTCATGTCGAACAACTCAACAACCATAATTATCTTTATAATATAGAGGGTTCCTAAAAGAAACTAACCAGATGTTCTTACCTTATTATGCGGAGTCCCAATGGTAGATGTTCGCCCAATACGTTTTATTCTAGAACGAGTCCATGACTTAAGGATTGAGCAGTTATAGAGAAGATTTGATAACTCAACCATATTTGCACGGAGCACACAAAGCTGATATGGAAAGAAGACTATTGAAAATGGTAGTTCTAGTGCCCATCTACTAGCCTACGGATTCTTAATGGTGGTCCATAAGATAGTGCTATAGCTAGGGCAAGGTGGCTTGATTTCAGAGGGACAGTTTAACTCATGATAATCTCGAGGGGTTGTTTCCAAAACATCTTAAAATCTCTGGGAGAAGGGTCATTACACCTTCTCGACTGTATCGCAAGTTAGTCTTTCCTTAATCCACGAAAAATGGATTTGGCAGATAGTTCAGTCTTCTCATTCTAAGTTTGGTTAGGGTTCGTCGTACTCATCGATATTCCATTACGAAAAGGTAATCCTCTTCTCAAGAGTTAATTCGAATAAGGATGGCAGTTGTACCTAAATGGGTGAGGTGAGCACTGGATTATTAACTACCATCTCCATGCCTGACATTCACATGTTCTAGGACCACGTTGATGGAAAGAAGTGCATTAATTTATCTACCCCCCATACCCAAAGAAACGTATTGGCCACTCAAAAATTTATGAACGGTCATTCTTAGTACTCATCTCACAGTACGCCTTGCTGGTAGAGTACTTTTGGTAATGGACTTATATAGATATAGGTTATTGCTTAAACATTTTATGGCACAATATGTTGGTAATAGTGTGTTTATACATATCGAATGTTGCATAAATATTTGGTGGCGCAATGTAATTGGAAATAGTTAATGTATATAAATTTTTTTGTAAATATTTTATGGCGCAGTGTTATTTTGACTTTAGACATATATATGTAGGTTGTTGCATAAACACTTTGGTATATATATATGTATAGTCTGCTAAGGACAGGAGTATAGCCCATACAGTTAGGATAAAAGAAAAAACTTATAGGATTATAAGGAGTCAAGGTTTTGAGGAGGAGATAAAGTCTTATAATTTCACTTATAAAATAGCTTTGGTAAGTATTAATGTGGAATAAGAAGTTCTTAAGCTCCTTTTAACAAGATTTGAGTTAAATATGCCTTTAATTTGAGTATCTATGACCACAAAGATTTTTATTTTTTATGGTAATTAGAGGTACATTACATATGGTATCAGTGAAAATGTTACAACACTTGGACCTTGAATAGAGCCACCTAATTTCTTAGCAGATTATTATGTTTATGTAAAAATAATAAAACCTTTATTGTTGCAAACAAAAAACCCTTTTATGTTTTTTGTTGATCATGGAAGCACAAGATGACACAAAAATCAGACTTGATGGGAATCCTGAACAAAGACTTCCTGAAAATTAGAGAGAGAATAGTGACGGAAGCTCCCCTACTAAAGTTATGGAAATGATGAGGAATCTCATTGTTGAGTTGTAGGTTTTCAAATCCTACAATGAAACATTGAAGAAGTCACAACAGGAACAACAGGAGATAAATGAAGTCTTGTTGCATAGTATAGTGATGAAGAAAATCCCAAAGGATGATAACAATGAAGAAGAGGTCGGAAAAAAGGCCTCCAAGAATTCTGGGCCTGGAGAAAAAAAAGGAGACAAATCGTCTGAAGTTACACCTTCAGCTAAGGGAAAAACAAAAATGGATAGAAAAATAAAACAAGTAGACCAAAGTGAAGGAGAATTTAACAAAATTAAACCAACTACCTTTGATGGAGAATCCAGAACACGGGAGGAAGCTGAGGCATGTTTATTAGAAATCAAAAAATATTTCCATATATACAACTATTCCAACAACATGAAGGTCAGAATGGCCATTTACAATCTGAAAGGAAAAGCTAGCATTTGGTGGAAAGATCTAAAATTGGCCAAAGGCCTAAAAGAGAAATAGATGGAATGGTCTGACTTTAAGAAATATTTCAAGAAACAATACCTATCTGAGAGCTACTATGAAAGGAAATCCAAAGAATTTTATGAGTTACAACTTGGTCAAATGCCAATGGAGGATGTTATAAACAAGTTCTTGGAATTACTAAGGTTCGTACCTTATATCCGAGAGGACAAGGTAAAAATACAGAAGTTCCTAAGTTGCTTACCACAGTCCTACAGGGACAGATTTGAGTTTGACAACCCCAAGTCCTTGAGTGAAGTATTCAGAAAAGAACGAATGTGCTACGACCAGTACAAACAATGAGAATAGTTTCCCAAGGCTTGGAAGGATAATAAACAATACCGAATGAACTAGTGCAAGAAGGGATACCAGCCAGCTCCTTATCAGAATGCAACAAAAATCTTTCCTAGAAAATATTTTCACTCAAACAATCCAAGCACACATGGAGGTAGTAAACCGGTAAACCTGGGAACAAAGAATTTTTGGGACAACCCTTGGGAACTGTTAAAATGTTGGGAATGTGGAGAACCTCATCTCAGGAGGAACTGTCCATGTTTAAACACAACAAGCGGAACCATTGTTCATAATTTTCAGAAAGCTTCGAGGGTGGGTGATGTAGGTAGAAGCTTGCATCGGATAAATGAAACCATTGATGGTCGAAAAGATAACCACCAGTCCTCTGTGGTGGAAATCGAAGGTAATATTGATAACAGCCTAATTTCTGTTGTAATTGATCCTGGATCTACGTTAATTTATATCACTCTTGGAGTAGTAGAGTCAAATAAACTTAAGAGGATGAAACACGCAAAATCATGGTTGGTACAGTTAGAAGTAGGAAATAAAAGTAAAGTGGTTGACTTTATTTCTGATTTTGAATTTATTTTAGATGGTAAAATCATAAAAACAAATATGAATATTCTGCCACTAGGATCTTATGATATGATTATTGGAATGGATTGGTTGGAAAAGAATAAAGCAGTTCTAGATTTTTATACAAAGACACTTAATTATAAAGACGATTATGACACTAATAGAACAACCCAATGTATACCAAAACCTGTATTAGTTAGACAATTCACCACAATTCAACTCAAGAAATGCACGAGAAAGGGTTGTCAAGTTTACGCCATTCAAATAACAAATCTGTTAGAAAAAGAAGATAAGCCCAACTTGGAAGAATTTATCGTCCTATGTGAATTCAAAGACGTATTTGTTGAGGAGATACCAGAATTACATCCTAGAAGGGAAATAGACTTCTCCATAGACCTACTACCTAGTTCAGCCCCCATCTCAAAAGCACCTTACCGAATGAGTCTACTAGAATTGACAGAATTAAAAATACAACTGCAAGAGTTATTGGACAAAGAGTATATTAGACCGAGTGTTTCACCATGGGGAGCACCAATCCTCTTTGTGAAAAATAAAGATGGTACTCTAAGACTATGTATCGATTATAGACAATTGAACAAAATGACCATTAAGAAAAAATACCACTTACCTAGGATAAATGATATGTTCGATCAAGTAGGTGGGGCCAAGATATTTTCAAAGTTGGATTTATGATTCGGTTATCATCAAGTTAGGATAAAATATGAGGACATAAAAAAAAAACATCTCCGACAAGATATGAACACTACGAATTCGTAGTCATACCTTTCGGACTCACTAACACACTAATAATGTTTATGTGCCTCATGAATAGTATTTTTAGCCAGTATTTAGACAAATTCGTACTCGTATTTATTGACGATATTCTCGTCTATTATAAAATGGAGAAAGAACATGAAAAACACTTAATACTAGTTTTGCAAACTTTGAGGAAACACAAACTGTACGGCAAATTTGATAAGTGTGATTTTTATCAGAAGAAAATACAATACCTAGAACATGTAATTTCAGTAGAAGGCATTGCATTCGACCCTGAGAAAATAAAATCCATCATGGAATGGTCGGTACCTAAGGATGTAGCAGATATATGGTCATTCACGGGAATCATCGGATATTATCGTAGATTTATAGAGGGGTTTTCTAAAATAGCCTACCCTATCATGTCATTACAAAAGAAAGGGACCAAGTTTAGTTAGTCACGGAAGTGTTAAGATAGTTTTAACAAGCTGAAGGAATTATTGACAACTGCACCCATCTTGAAGGTAGCAAACTCAAATAAAGACTTTACCATATGTGTTGATGTGAGTAAAGAAGGACTAGGTGATGTCCTAACTCAGGAAGGACACGTGATTTGTTAGGAGTCCCGAAAATTAAAAGAACATGAGAGAAACTACATCACTCATGACTTAGAATTAGCAGCAGTAATACACGCCTTAAAAATGTGGCGACACTACATAATGGGTAGAAAATTTCTATTAGAGACAGATAATAGTGGAGTGAAATATTTGTTTAGTCAGTCGGATCTTAATGCAAGGCAAGCAAAATGGATGGCCTTCTTGAGCGAATTCGAATTTGAGGTAAGACATATAAAGGATAAGGAAAATAAGGTACCATATGCCCTAAGCAGAAGAGTCCATGTGTTATTCGAAATAAATGTCAGTAGAGAAGAAAGTGATCTGGAACAAAGAATAAGGACAACCGATATTAACGACAAAAATTACACTAAAATAATAGCAGGATTACAAAAGAGTACCACAAACTCAGATAAACCATATCTGAGTATCGAAAAAAATGGACTATTACGATTCAAAAATAGACTTTACATACCAGATTTAGCAGAGTTAAAGATAAAAATCTTTGATGAAGTGTATAAGAAACCATATTCTGGCCATATAGGATACCAAAAAACGATAACAACACTTAGAAAACTATTTTACTAGCCTAATATGAACGGTGAAACAACAAAATATTTGGCTAGGTGCCAAGATTGTTAGGAGGTTAAGGCTGAACACTAGCATCCAACTAGCCTACTACAACCATTCCCAGTACCAAAATGGAAATGGGAGACCATATCGCTAGACTTTATTACAGGTTTGACAAAAAATCAAAAACATAATGACTCTATTATGGTTGTAATCGATAAACGCAGTAAGTCTGCACACTTTATTCTTATAGAGTCTACTTTTAAAGATACAAATATTGTTGAAATATTTATGAAAGAAATTTTTAGACTACATGGTATTCCTAAAATGGTGATTTCAGATAGAAACGTAAAATTTACATCTTCTTTTTGGAAAGAATTATTTGTAGGGATAAATACTAATTTGAATTTCAGTACTAGTTATCATCCACAAACTAATGGAAAAACTGAAAGAGCGAACCAAATCATAGAGGATATTCTCTTCATGTATGTAAGAACAAAACCAAGCAAGTGGGAGGACTACCTACACTTGGTAGAATTTGCATATAAAAATGGGTATCAAACTTCGGCTAAGCTAAGCCCCTTCGAGATACTGTATGGTAGAAAGTGTACGACTCCAATTAGTTGGGACAACCCAGCTGATAGACTTATTGTTGGACCAAAGATGCTCCAAGAAATGTAAGGTATGGTAAGAAAAGTACAACAGAACTTGAAAGAGGCACAGGACAGACAAAAATGTTATGCGGACCAGAAAACAAGACACTTGGAATTTCAAGTGGGAGATCATGTGTACTTAAAAGTTAAAGCCCGAAAGAGTTCACTCAAACTCAGGAACTATGCCAAGATGACACCCAAGTTTTGTGGACCCTTCAAGATACTAGATCAAATTGGACCTGTAGCATACCAACTTGCACTTCCACCTAATCTAAAAATTCATAATGTATTACATGTGTCTTTGTTGAAAAATTATGCTCATGATCCTAATCATATGATTGATTGGAACTTGGTGCAGGTGGAACTAGAAGGAGAGTTCCAGGCAGAACCCCGATGCATTCTGGACTAGAGAGAAATAAAACTTTGGAATAGAATCGTCGCTCAGGTAAAGGTGCAATGGAAGCACTTTAGTCCTGAGGAGGCCACTTGGGAGTTAGAGGGATATTTGTGGAAATCTCATCCAATCATGTTCCAAGAAAGGAACGAACACTGAGGACATTGTTTTATTGAATGGGGAAAGGATGTGACATCCCCAAAAGTAAATTATTTTTGAAATTCGAAAATTGTTAGAGAATTATTTCCGTTTTTGGTAAATTTGAATTTGGAAAGTTTTTGCCATTTATGGCAATTCCAAATTCTGAATTTGATAAACTGTAATTAATTATTATGACTGTTGGGTAGAGACCTGATTTGACCAAACTAACTATTTGACTATGACACTTATATGTAAACAAAATATTGTTTTATTTATTGCAGGAGGACAAATGGAACAATCATGTTAAATTCAATTGACCATGACTCCATAAGTGGGGAACATGTTGGAACTACCTCTGAGATGATTGTTACAAGTGGAAAATCAGGGATTTGGCCATTGGTAGCCCCTGAAAATCATGGATTTATAAAGCTAGGAAAATTCCAAAGGGAGGGGGAAAAAATACCTAGGAAAAAAGGATTGTTTTTTATATATAGCATATGTGAGGAGGTAGGATGTTGCCTAGTATGTTGGGGAAAGGAATTAATGTATAATTGTTGTTATGAACACTAAATATCGAGTGTGAGGAAACGACAGGACTACAGATAGAGGAAACATTGCTGAAGATGAGATTTCAAGTTCGCCCTCATGAACTCATCATCAGGCTATGGGGTGAATCAGACAAGTAATTTGGTTGTCCTGTTCTACAGTTGGGAGGAACCTGGTTCTTCCCTTTGTCCTCCCACGAACTGGTTCAGATATGTTAATCTTCTCCCTTTTGTTCTGAATGATTTTGTGTATCTGATATAATGTATCTATTTGTTCTAAGTTGAAATAGCTTCCATAGATGGCATATGTTTATTGTACGAAGTTTTATAATCAAGGACTAAATTCTGGGGATGGCTCCTCTTGAGTTAAAATTCTAAGGAGATTTATCTATGTACAAGTGGACTTGAAAGAATAGATTTATCTATAAGCGAATGTTATTTTTTGTAATCGAAATATTAGACAGATCTATCTATGATTATTTTGGTTGAGAAAATATTTACATATATATATATATATATATATATATATATATATATAATGCACATAGATATCGATTTGCGGTTAGTACTGTGTTTAGATTTATCACAAGAATATTTAATGATGGCAATATAGTACTGTGTTTAGATTTATCACAAGAATATTTAATGATGGCAATAGAAACCTCACTTATACAAAGACTTTTTGTCATAGTTTTTGAACACACAAATTCTACCAATAAGAAACCAACTACCTATTGTATAAGAAATAATTGAATCGAAGAGTCTGGAAATCCTTATATATTACTATAGTGATATAATTAAGTTGTTGTTTTGTTATAGGATAATGTAGAAGTAGAATTCGAAGATAATTATTAAAGAGTATAAATCTCATGCTGGAAGAACTTTCTAATCCTTATGTTTTCCTTTCGCACAAAATAAAAGGACTCAACTGAAGAAATACACACTATATAAATTAATTGATAAATTTATTAACTATGAGTATACATGCAAAACTGTCCACTCATTATTCATGGAAGTGGACGGTATAGAATAAGCAATTACAACCATACAGTTCTGTACATACAACATGTGATTTAAAACAGCTACGAGCCCTTTTAGCCTAAACAACAAAGAATGTACAGGTATGTAAATATTGTTCTGGAAGTAAAATACAAAATCGTAAATTTACTCAGACCATTATATCTACTCATGTTGGATCCAATCTAACTATTGCAATTGTAGATTAAAACACATCGACAATAAACATAAGGAATGTCAAAATGAGATAAAATGATATAGTGTTATAGTTCTAGAATAAGTCGATCCAACATTCAACGTTTGAAATAGGGCCTGTCATCGAAAAGATAACCCTGGTAATTAAATTTTAGGGTAGAATGAGACCTGGGCAATAATCGATTAACAATCATTTAATTACTCTAACAAATAGGATAATTTTGTAGAGAAATCATTGAGTCATACTATAACAACCAGGCCCAAACCCCAAGTTACTTTTGGGAATTCTTTGACTTTTTCCAAACCCAATAGGAATCTGAGGAAATTGATTTTGAATGACATCATTTAAATTTGGTAACCGTGACTATTCGAACTGCAGAAGGGTACAGAAGGGAAATCGAATACCTTTTGCACCGAGTATGGGGACGAACATCCGAGATCATTGTGTAGATGAAAAATCCTAGAAGATTCACCATAGAAATATTAGAAAATTATATTTAAAGAAACTTGAAGAAGCAAAAAGAGAATGATAATTGTCTATATAACACATCATGCCAAGACATTACTTAACTTCCAACCCTTGCTCGCATGACCTTTCCTTGTTGTTTTCTGGCTGGATAGTCACTCAAGGATGAGGATGGATGGGGAAACAACTCATTTATGGGTACCCTCGCATCAAACAGGGCCCATCATTAGTGTTGCGTATCAATTAAACAGAAAAACAATTTAAAGCAATACAAAGAAAACTTTACACAGTAGTCATAAATAATGAATAGCGAGAGCAACTGTAGTAAGTCCCTTCATACATGGACGGTGTATATTAATTTGAGTGTTATAAACCTTAATAATTTATTTTATACCAGAATCATATCTAATTGATGACCTTAGAATACCTTTTAAAAATGGACAAGCATATTGTGCATAGACATCATAAACTTATTTCTTTCCACACGGGACAAAATCTACTTGATAGTTGAGTTATAGACCCCCCAGTAACAATTTACAGGGGATATATTATTAATTCAACGATTGATATAGAAAACCCTGGCCACTAGTTTCAATTCGTAGGGATAGTGAAGATGACAAATAGCATTTTAGAAATGTCAAGGGGCTTTGCTAGTATTGAAGAGTTATCTAAGAATGCCAGAATCACTGAGGTCTTTAGTTCAACACTGTACAATCGGTTGATACCACAACAGAGACAAGGGAAATTATACAATGCCTTATACATTTTGCGAAGAGATTCTTTCATGAGACTCTACCCGGATAAATGAGATATCATTTTCTAAAACCTATTGAGGGGTGGCGTATACATTAAGACAACAAAGAATGCAGTGACTCTAATTAAAAAAATGGTAAAACAGAGACATCAAGAAATGCATAACCTTTCCATTATTCAAGCTTTAGACTGTCAAGTAACCTTCAGATCGAACGACTCAACAACCATAATCATTTTTATAATACAGAGGGTTCCTAAAAGAAACTAACCAGATGCTCTTACCTTATTATGCGGATTCCCAATGACAGAGTTCCACCCAATATGTTTGATTCCAGAACGAGTTCACGACTTAAGCATTAAGCAGTTGTAGAGAATATTTGATAACTCAACCATATTTGTAGGGAGCACACGGAGCTGATATCGAAAGAAGACTAATGAAAATGGTAGTTGTAGTGCCCATCTACTAGCCTACGAATGCTTAATGGTGGTTTGTAAGACAATATTATAGCTAGGGAAAGGTGGCAAGATTTTAGAGGGACACTTTAAACTCATGATAATCCTAAGGGGTTGTTTCCAAAACATCTTAAAATCTCTAGAAGAAGGGTCATTACACCTTCTCTACCGTATCCCAAGTTAGTCCTGCCTTAATCCATGGAAATTTGATTGGGTAGAAAGTTTAGTCTTCTCGTTCTAAGTTTGGTTAGGGTTCATTATATGCATTGATATTCGGTTAAGGAAAGGTAAGCCTCTTCTCAAGAGTTAATTTGAATAAGGATGAAAGTTGTCCCTAAAGGGATGAGGTGAGAACTGGATTCTTAACTACTGTCTCCACACTTGGAATTCACATGTTCTAGGACCACGTTGATGGCAAGAAGCACATTAATTTATCTTCCCCCCATACCCAAAGAAACGTACTGGCCACTCAAAAATTTATGAAGGGTCATTCTTAGTACTCATCTCATGGTAGGCCTTGTTGTAGCAGTACTTTTGGAAATTGACTTATATAGATATAGGTTATTTCTTAAATGTTTTATGGAACAATACGTTGGTAATAGTATGTTTATACATATCGAATGTTGTGTAAATATTTGGTGGTTGTTTTTCCTTGGATATGGAAGAAAGAGAAGATCGAGGAAGAAAAGGCCAAACGTGAACTGGGCGGAAGACACAATGACTGTCACTGGGTCGAAGTAAGAAAAAGAGTAGAAAAGTTGGAGAGAAGTGTAGAAAATCTAGTCGTTAGATGAGGAGATCAAGGATGACAGCAGATCAGCAAGGGAGATGGATCGAGGACAACTCAGAAAGCAGGGAAAGCCAACATTACCACTATGTAGAAAGAAAGGAGAGACAAGTTGGTGAAGCTCGGGAAAAGTGGGTGAAGTTGACCTAGGGTTTTAGACACCTAGGGTTTTGGTAATTAGGGTTTTGACACCTAGGTTTCGACCTAAGGATGTCGGTGAGGGACTATAATGTATAAATAGAGGTCGAGAGGACCTAGGTTGGGGGGGTACTATTGTTTGGCATTGATATTGATTAATGTGGGTTGAGATATTATTCTACTGTGAGAGAGGAAGTGTTGAGAGCAAAAAATTCCTGGGATTGTAAGATATTCAGCTGGGTGCAAGGATCAAATCCTATAGTTGGGTGCATGGGATGGTAGAGGAAGAGAGAAGAAGAGAGAAGAAGAGAGAAGATATGTTGACTAAGAGAGAAGATCAGAGCTGTAGGGTTTATCTTAATATATTATAAGCACAGTTCTGTGGATGTAGCCCTAGAGAGAGGGTGAACCACATATACCTTGTGTTGTGTGTGTGACTTATTCTTTGATCTCTGTTGTTGTTATATGGTTAATTACATTACTGTGTTAGATCATATCTATAACTGTGCAGGATAGATCTAGCTTGATAAGTGTTGATGCATATGGAGTTTTTGTTGTACTTGATCCACTTGACATTCCTTTGGTTGTAGACATATTTGTTCTACAACCCCCTCATAGTTGCTTCGGTTGAGAATGCATCTACTTCACAGGTGTTGTTGAAAGGGCCAGTAGCTAAGGGTTGTTGGTGTGCTCTTGGAGTGAACCTTGGGTCTACCCCTCAACAAATGGTTCCGTTGTTAGGATAGGAATCTTCGTGAGGGAATCTCAAGGTGATTCCCATCAAAGATAGAGATTCAAAAGTAGATAGAAGATCAAGAAAGGGACTTCAATGAAGAAAAAAAAATGAACCATAAGCTAAGTACTGAAGATTGGCTACAAAGATACATTTTCGCCAACATGCACAAGATTTTCCTTGGACAAATCCATCAGGAGCTACATGAGTGGTTGGATAGATTAATTGACACACAGTTTGAGATCAGATATAGAACTCTTATGGTGTGGACATTGATGTTGATCCAAAGGGTTAAGAGAGTTGATAATGTTGTATCTAGAGCCATAGATTATTGGTTTGATAGTACCATTGGAGGGTATATCACAGAATTTGTTGTTGATAGAGTAGAATCATATAGCCAAGCCGAGAGATACTTTTTCAAAGGACGTAGAGGGAAATTTTTGCATTTTATGAAGTTAAGAATCAAGATGCTCTTGCATGAAAACCACATATTGAAGATATAGTATATTTGTTGGACTCGAAAAGGATAATGTTCAAAAACTTGAACAACGAAAGTGACACAGAAGCTAGACATACGCGCAGTGAAAGAGTATTCAGAGGGGTTCACCTTGAGAACATGTTTAATAAAAAATACAGAGAAGAGGGTTTCTATAATGGGGAAGAGGTATATATGATAGATGAAGAACAACTAGAAACCATGGGAACAAAAGAAGGGAAAGTTGAAGAACTTCACCAAAGCGAGCTAGAAACCTCGAGAACTGTGAAAACTACTGAAGTAAGTAATAACGACCCCCCTATTGTTTCAAAAACATTAAACCATCAAAATAGTCAGAATCACCAAAGTCCATAGAGTACCATTACAAGCAGTTCAGTGTTTACTCAGACAGGAAACCTAGGGAGCTCCATGGCAGATGAGATGAGGCTCCCTATTTTTAGAGGAGATGGATCTGAAGATCCTGATCATCACTAGTTCCTATGCGAAGCCGTATGGAACATAAAAAACATCACGGAAAAGCTTTTAAAGAAACCAGTTTAGCACCACACTGAGGGATCACACGTTAAGCTGGTACATGAAGCTTGTCCAAGGATTTGCACAGCCTAAGCCACTGAATGAGATCAAGAATGCACTGGTTGCAAAATTTAATAAACCTAAGTCGGAGTCAAAATGTATCACAGAACTGAAGGAGATCAAGAAAAAGGTCATCGAACATGTTTGGGAGTTTGATCAAAGATTGAAAACCTTAACTCGAAGATTGACTTTCAAGATCCCATATGAACAGAGAAAGGAATGGTTCATCGCTACTCTTCTACCGCATATTAGAGTTCCCTTGATGTAGTAGAAGATTTCATCACAGGTAGAAGCTTTGGAGATCGCCTGAATCTTGAATCAACACCTATGGGAGAATCTAGCTCAGGCATGAGCCAGATCCCAAGCTAGTTGACTAGTTTGTCTCTTTAGGTTGAGGATATGAGGAAGGACAAGGGGAAGGATAAGAGATAAGATATATGGTGTGTAAGATGCAGATCTGAAGGTCATGATAAAGAACAATGTCCCTTTTTTCATGAATATTTATCCCTAGGAGCACCGAGCCCCTTGAAGCAAGTTAACCTGGCCTAGTGCGAAGTATGCAAAAATCGACATCGCCCTCATCAGTGCTACCATATGTAGAAGTATGTTCAAACACCCACAAACTTGTATTGCATATTTTGTAAGTCCATAGGGCATGATGATAGAGATTGTAGGGCCTTTGACCTCATGCATGAAATATCAAGAGACATATACAAGATCCAAGGTCAAGTGCACAAAGAAGGAAACATTGCACAGTACAGTTCCCCAGGAAGAGGAACTTTCAATCCTCACGGTGGATACAGAGGACGAGGACGAGGAGGAGATATGGGTCAAGGCTGAGGACAAATAATATGTTACAACTGTGCACTGGCAGGACATATAGCAAGGGATTGTCAAAACCCTTTCACCACTTGTAGTTATTGCAACTCCTTCGAGCATGTTATTGAAGATTGCCCTGTGTTGCTATCCAAGATTCAGGAAAGAAAAGGACCCCGGCAGAACCCCCAAGTACAACTGATATGTGTTGAGCCTCGCAGAACAGACCCTAGAGTCGATATTATTACTCTAGGAGGCACTGCTACAGAAGAGGATAGAACAATCCAAAGAGAGATCACAAAAGATTTAGGTATCAGGAAAGCTGTGGAGAAGACTCAGGCTTTTTTTGCAAAGAAAGAAAGATAAATATTCGAGGAAATGAGACAGGAGTTCAAGAGACACTAAGGGTCCTCATGAAAAACATGACTGGAAATAAAAGAGTATGGAATGCCTCAGGCATTTGACCATTCAACTACATATAAAGAAGGAAAAGAGGTAAGTAAACTCATCGAATTTTTGTACACTTGTATTAAGTTAATTCAGGATGGGAACGGTATGCAAGCACTATAGAACTTATTCAGGAAGTATGAGCTAGGGAAGATGTACCCCTTACTGAATAAGGAAGTACATCAAATTGGCAAGAAGAGAAGAAAAAATAAAGAATTACACTTGAATGCTCAGATAGGATAATATGATATCAACTATGTGGTCCTCGACTTAGGATTGGAGGTCAATGTCATGATGAAGCAAGCATGGGCACTGATGGGAAAACCCAAGATGATCTATTCTCCTATTAGAATTCGCATGGATAGTCAGCAAGTTGTCATCCCATTTGGATGATTAGAGCATGTCTCAGTGGACATCGACGGGGTTGGAACCTTTGCAGATTTTGAGGTAATTAAAATTGTTGATAATAGCTTCCCTTACCCTGCATTTCTTAGAATCGATTGGTCCTTCGACAACTCTACTGTTGTTTATTTGAGAAAAACACGTATGACCTTTGAAAGTGATGGCCTTAAGGTCATTTCACCCTTAAATTCAGATGACGGTTAGCATTACACAGAGCCCATCAGAGAAGAGGACCATGCATACGAATTGGAAAACATCTACAAACTATCAGCCAAATGACAGGATTATATCAATCCTACAACAGATGGGAATCTGAGCTGGTGAAGTGACAACGCATGTTCATTAGACTTGGAAGAAGCACTGGAGAAATGGCAGAACTAGATTAATGAAATCTCTACCAGAAGATGTGCTAGATTAACTAGAGAAGTTCGTTGGATCAACATAACAGTGAGTAAGTTACCCACATTTGATGGCCTGAACCCCCTAGAAACCTTCCTTTCAGATTTTCAAAGAAGTGTAGCAATACAACAATGATTGTTGGAAACGGATGAGGCCTTGAAAGCTACACTAGCAAGATGGTGTGGGATGCGCAAAAGAAACATCACAGACTAGACACAATGTCGAACCTTGATGACAACACGATTTTTAGCACAAGCAGTAAGCTACGAAGTAAGGTATACTAGTCAAAGTTGCCCAAAGGACCATGTGAAAAGTTATGAAGAGGCCTGGAGAGATATTCCTTGAGAAAAATGGGTGCACAGATTCATTAATACGCTAGATATGACCCCTATCAATTGGTACCTTCAAGAAGAACTGTGCGTCATCACCAAAGATTGGGAAGGTTTGATTCAAATATTTTTTACCACCCTTTTATTTGAATGTGAATATCCTTCAGTAGACCCAGCACTACAGATTGTGAGGCATAAGGTATTTGAAGAGGCATCTGGCCTCCCTATGGAACAAGAGGATGAATGGAATACGCCTCTCTAGAAATTGTAGAATTGCTATAACATCAATGCCAATGATGACGATGACCTAAGGAAGGTAAACATCATGGAGAAAGAAGGACAAAGAGATGTAGAGGGACCAGGAGTTGAATTACCATTTATTGGATAGCCAATCAAGATCAGAAAGGTCAATATTGAAACATAGGAAACACCAAAGCTTGCCAATGTCGAAGATTATTGGGATGTTGCTTCCATTGACAAGATTAGAGAATTATTGCATGAATATCAGGACTTGTAGTTAACTGATATGAAGCGAATCAAAGGACCTATGGGAGAGATGAGAATACCTTTCAAACCATATGTGAAGCCAGTCGAGTAAAGACCCTACAGATTGAGTCCAAAATACAAGGAAAAAGTGAAGATTGAGCTCGACAGAATGTTGGAAGCAGGGATTATTGAGCTTGTCGAAGAATTAGAATGGATCATCCCTATGGTGGTACAAGACGAGAAGATAGAATATTGAATGATACCTGTATGCATGACCCTTTCCCTACACCATTCATTGATGAAGTATTAGGCAACATGGGAAGCCAAGAGGTATATTCTTTTATAGATGGATTTTTAGGATACCATCAGATCCAGATTGCCAAGGAGGACCACCATAAGACCATGTTTTCCACAAAATGGGGATCCTTTAAATACACAGTAATGTCGTTTGGACCGAAGAATGCACCAACCATCTTTTCCAAGGTGGTGGTCAAATCGTTCAAAGAATTTTTTCATAAATTTTTAGAAGCATATTTTGATGACTGGACTGTATTTAGTTTGTTGAAAACCATATTGAATATCTAAGGCTAATGTTGGATAAATGCAGGCAGTGTCAAATTTATTTAAATTTGAAGAAGTGCATATTCTTCTCACCATTTGGAGTATTATTAGGACATATTGTATGCAAGCAGGTATTGTTGGTTGATCCATCTATAGTTGCATTTATAGTTGATTTACCACCTCCTACTTTAGTTAAACAACTTTGCACTGCACTAGGAAACATTGGCTATTACAGGAAATTCATTAAAGTCTATGCCCAAATTACAAAACCAATGGAGAAGGTGTTGAAGAATGACTGCAAGTTTGGGTGGATAGATGAATGCCAACAGAGCTTCAACACACTGAAACAAAAGATGGTCACTGCGGCCATTTTGGTTTTTCCAGATTGGAGCAAGGAGTTTCATGTGCACATCGATGCATCTTCTATTTCCCTAGGAGAATTACTGGCATAGCCAGGAATAGGAGACATTGATCACTCGTTAGCCTTTGCTAGCAGGAATCTATCCACAACAAAAGCTAACTACACCACCACAGGGAGAGAAGGATTGACCATGGTATATGCACTACAAAAATTCTACCACTACTTATTAGGAGGACAATTTAAAATGTTCACAGATCACTCCATGTTGAAATACCTAGTCAATAAACCAGTGTTGGGCGGGCGGATATGTATATTTCTCCTGTTGTTTCAGGAATATGATTTTGAGATCATAGTTAAGCCAGGAAGAATGAACAAGGGACCTGACCACTTGTCAAGGTTGGAACATGGAGAAGAACCCACCAGTTTGGAGGATACACTAACATATGCACAACTACTCATCATTAGAAAGACTGATGACCACTTCCTAGACATCATCCAATTCCTAATGATAGGGATAGCACCTAGTGAGTATACAATTCCCCAGAGGAAACAAATCGTGGTGCGCAGTGCATACTTTTCACTGATAGTTGGTCATCTATACAAGATGGGACTTGATGAGATACTAAAAAGATTCCTTATGGAGGCAGAGCACCTACTGATCCTCACAGAATCTCATGAAGGCCTCGCAGGAGGACATTATTCAAGGAAAGCATCTACGCAGAAGGTCTTGCGAGATGGCCTTTGGTGGCCTACCTTACACAGAGATGATATGGATTATGCTAGAGCTTGTGATATATGATAGGGAGTTGGAAAACCATACTGAAGAGATCCAATTCCATTAGCAGCATAGATTACCCTACAAGCATTTGAAAAATGGGCCATTGACTTTGTGGGACCTATAAACCCACCAGGGAAGCGTATAGGATCAAGGTACATCATTACTATGACTAAATACTTAACCACATGGGTCGAAGAAAGAACATTCAAGGAATGTAGTGCAACTACAACTAGATGCTTTATCTTTGATGACATAATAACCAGATTTGGATGCCCTAAGACCCTTATGAGTGATCAAGGCACCCATTTCATCAATAAGACAGTGGAATCCTTGACTGAAGAATTTGCAGTTCACCATCAGAAGAGTACACCTTACCATCCATAAGAAAATGGAACGGTTGAAGCATTCAAAAAGATATTGGAGATAGCATTGATGAAGGTTTGCAGTGTGAACAGGGATGACTGGGATTTAAGAGTACCAGAAGTACTTTGGGCTTATAGATCCACTTGCAAGAAATTAACAATGAAGACCCCTTTCAAGTTGGTTTATGGCCTTGAAGCTGTTGTCCTGATGGAATACTTGGTATCAAGATTAAGAATTGTTGCATTTATAGACATGTATGATACTTGCACTATCCATGAGAGGCTAACACAATTGGTTGAATTGGAGGAAGACCGATTCATTGCAGGATTCCACCAGTAGGTTCAGAAAGAACGAGAGAAGGCATATCATGACAGGCACATCAAGAAGAAGACATTCAAGTAGGGTGACTTAGTTCTTGTGTATGACAGTAAGTTCATAAGACACCCAGGGAAGTTTAGGACGCATTAAATCAGACCATAAGAGATCGCCCATGTTACAGAAGGAGGAGTTGCACAACTACAAACATTGAAGGGAGAATGGAAGGAAGGATTGGTGAACGGGAGTTGGTTGAAGTTGTACTACGACAACCAGCTTCCTTGTAGCTCTCAGTAAAAACAAAAGGAGAAGGGTCCAAGTACCAAGTATAGTTGAAACTAGGTAACAGACACATAAAAGACAGTCTTCACAAGGGAAGGGAAGTAGCACAAAGCAGAAAGCAAAGACAACACTACACAGTACAAAGTCGAAGTAACATAGAAAAATGAGATCTGAAGTGCCTCGGGATGAGTCACAGGTGAGTGTTGGGGGCCTGTTGGCCCTTGGATATGGAAGCAAGAGAAGATCGAGGAAGAAAATGGAAAACACAAACTGCATGGAAGACATAGTGACTGTCACTGGGTCAAAGTAAGAAAAAGAGAAGAAAAGTTGGAGTGAAGTGCAGAAAAGCTAGTCGTTAGATGAGGAGATCAAGGATGTCAGATCAACAAGGTATATGGATCAAGGAAAAATCAAAAAGTGGGGAAAGACACTGTTACCACCACATAGAAAGAAAGGAGAGACAGGCTGGTGAAGCCTAAGAAAAGTCGGTCAAGTTGACCTAGGGTTTTAGACACCTAGGGTTTTGGTAATTAGGGTTTTGACACCTACGTTTCAACCTAAGGTTGTCGGTGAGGGACTATAATGTATAAATAGAGGTTGAGAGGAGCTAGGTCGGGGGGTACTATTGTTGGTCATTGATATTGATTAGTGTGGGTTGAGAGATTATTGTACTGTGAGAGAGGAAGTGCTGAGAGTAGAATATTCCTGGTATTGTAAGATCTTCAGCTAGATGTGAGGATCAAATCCTACAGCTGGGTGTGTAGGACGGTAGAGGAAGAGAGAAGAAGAGAGAATATCTGATGACTAAGAGTGCAGATCAAAACTTTAGGCTTTATCTTAATATATTATAAGCACAGTTCTGTGGATGTATCCCTAGAGAGAGGGTGAACCACATATACCTTGTGTTGTGTGTTTGACTTATGCTTTGGTCTTTCTTGGTGTTATATGGTTAATTGCATTACTATGTTATATCATATCTATAACTCTGCAGGATAGATGTAGCTTGATAAGTGTTGATGCATATGGAGTTGTTGTTGTACTTGATCCACTTGACATTCCTTTGGTTTTAGAAATCTATGTCTTACAACCCCCTCATAGCTGCTTCAGGTGCTTCGTAGGTGTTGCCGAAAGGGATGGTATCTAGGGCTTGTTGGTTCGCTCTTGGAGTGAACCTTGGGTCTACTCTTGTGCCAACAATGGAACAATGTAATTGGAAATAGTTATATACATGTATATAAATTGTTGTGTAAATATTTTATGGCGCAATGGTATTTTGACTTTAGACATATATATGTAGGTTGTTGCATAAAAAAATTGGTATATATATGTATAGTTTGCTAAGGACAAGTGTATAGCCCATGCAGTTAGGATAAAAGGAAACACTTATAGGATTACAAGGAGTCAAGGTTTTTAGGAGGAGATAAAGTCTTATAATTTCACTTATAAAATAGCTTTGGTAAGTATTAATGTGGAAGAAGAAGTGCTGAAGATATTTGTAACAAGATTTGAGTTAAATATGCCTTTAATTTGAGAATCTATGAGCACAAAGATTTTTTTTTTTATGGTAATTAGAGGTACATTATAGGGAGAGGGAGAGGGAGAGGGACATGGATAGAGAGTTAGAGAGAACAAGTAGGTGATAGAGGGGAAGAGATAAAGAGAGAGGGGG
>SNQJ01S0081011.1:0-35551 GCA_010110895.2 Picea sitchensis | reverse complement strand
GGGGGGGAGGATTTATAGATTACCCCTTCATTTTATCCCTCCCTGAGGGGATTGGGTGAAAAAATTCCCCATACCCCTTTAACACACTAACCATAAACCCACAAACTCACTAATACACAAACCCCCTAATCAAAAACAAATTATCCCCCTAACCCATTAAACCCTAACCTATAACCCACTAACACACTAACCATTGATTCACTAACTCCCTAACCATTTAATCCACTAACATAATAACCCACTAATCACAAGCTCATTGAATCCAACTCCTAACGCACTAACACATTTTCCAATAGTCCATCAACGCACTAATAATTAATCCATTGACACATAACCACTAACACACTAACCACTACCCCTTGACCCCTTACCACTAGTGTTGTAGGGAAACTCGTCTATGGATAGACAAGCCTTCTCACTGACCTTATTATAGTTAGCGAAAAACCATTGGATAGACCACTATGGTTTCCATCAAGATTTAATGTATACAAACAAACTATGCTAAGAGAAATGAGGAGGATAGCTTACCATTTTTTGAAGGTTGTCCTATCGTATCCTTATGAATATGCTCCTCAATTACAACTCTTATACAACCTCTTACACGTGCTACCTACACACAAGACAAACAAAAGACCTTCCTCAAATATTTTGGCATGTGAAACATAATTGTATAAAAATAAATCTCATCTAATACCTCAAGTAATACTAGATCTATCAAACATAAACTACAAACATCATATCAATGATTTAAACAATGTTTGGAGGGGGAAAAGAACATAGATTTATATTAATAAAGTGAGTTACAACAAGTATAGATTACCTTAAGTCGCTTGCTACACTCATTGCTTTGAGTATTTTGAGCTCTTCCTCAACCAAATTTGCTTGATTAGAATAAGTGAAGTTACTCACCGTATCACAATGAGAAGATATCAGACTCTCTCACTTGGGCTTTCAATCTCCACTTCTATTGATTCCCAACACCCAATCACTACAATAATATGATGACAAAAGACTCTTGCATTGCTTTCCACCAACGTGAGGACTCTTGATAGTAGATTATTTAGTATGTGTGTGTATCCCATCCCCTTCACTTGGTCTCTTCCTATAGGAAATTTGGAGTTGGGGGATAGGTCCATGGCATGTGAACTTGGTGAAACCAAGTTGTACACAAGTTTCATGCTCAATAATGCATCATGGACAACCCATCTCTCGTTGATCTCCTTGTAACTCTCCAAATCTAGAAGATATCAAGGGTGGCCACGGGTTTTGTATTGACAACCACCGACCAACCATGAGTTGAATATGAGCAACATGCAACAAACTTCTTTTCTCCCTAGGAAAAATGCAACCAAGCTAAAATGTGGTGTTTTTCAAGAAATTTCTTAAGTACAACTCATGATTTCAAAATAATAACACCATCAGGTTATCTTCAAGACCTAGGGTGAGAAATACAAGTGTAACATGTGCCCCTTAATGTTCAAGGTCAAAAGAGGAATTGATGGTTGAAACACATTACCAAAATACATGACAATGAGTGGCATAAGGAAGGAGCCCATAGATCAAGGAACCAAGAAGTAGTTGCAAGCATACATCAATCAATCGTGTATATACACCACCTCCAATGTGAGCATACCCATGATAATATGTATAGAAAAGCATGGCCACCAACACAATATACTGCAAATCCATGAAATGACATGCAAGACCATGGGCATGAAAAAGTACACAGTGGATCCATGTCATAAAAGAGATCATAGCCACGAGAAAATACATTATGGATCTATGTCACAGTATATATCAGGAAGACATTGAACACAAATGAGAGTTTCATTGTGATATTCAAATTACTTATACACTAGTGATATAATCCAATGCAACTTGGGAATGGTATCAGAGATGGATAATGACCCTAAACCCAAGGTCTTCAATCTAACCCCATCGACCATACAAATCTACATCAAGTGAATAAATGAGATGATGTCATGCATGGTAGAAACCATCTAATTACCGGTCACAGATGAATATCGTTAAAAAACATGTGGGGACCCACCAATAATGAAAATGGACTCGAAGGTACCTAGTAAAATCTAGCAAGTGCGAATAAAGGATCTAATGTCGAACAATCGTAGAATCAATCAATCAGGGGTCAATGATGTAAACCCACTATCAATCGTGAGGAATGTTTCCACTAATGATTGAAAGTTCCAAGGAACTATCTAGTTTCTAGATCCACTTCCTAGATAATAAGATGGTGTCGATGGGAAGAGATCCATCGAAGGAGGGCCTTAATGTATCCCCTATCATTCAACACGAAATAACCATCGAGATATTTTGTAAAGAGAAAAATCACCAAGTACAACTGACATGGGGATGTCCAACATGAAAGGTAAACGAGACTGCAGAATGGTCGACTCAAGCTTAACTTCCCTTGAACATATAGCACAATACAATGATGAATTGACAACACTGACTCGAGAGAACCAATGATATAGTGCAATAATGCATGAGGCATTGGAGCACTCTCCCTAGTCACTTACTGAAAGAGTAATTAATCGAAGGAATAGATGAGTCATAATTTTGGTATAACTCCTAGGCAAGCTATATCCCAAATGTAAGAAAATGAAGCAAATAGGTGCCATATTCAAGGGAGACAACGATCGACGACTATTACTTAGTTGAATACAAATCAAGTCTCTCCCCACTCTTGTTTTTATATTTTATATTTTTTTGTGTCCTTTCATGTTTTTAGGAGCATGAAAAAAAGGTAAAAGTATGCTCAAGTGATTAAAATGAGTGTTTCAATGGCATGAATATGTAATTGTTACAATTATTAGTAACATGTCCTTATGCAGTCATGACATTATGTCTAGTACATCAAACAAAATCCACAATTTTAATAGACAAATATTTCAAAACATACAACTTGCAGTAGCATTCAATTATATTGATTGACATTCATCACTTGAATTGTTGTCATCGCTCGAGTTGCATGCATGCCTCATTTCTTCATCACATGTAGGGGATATTGTACTTTGGTTATTTAAACTAATGTTTTCTTTATCGACTTTTTTTTTATGTTCCGCCTGTTCATGTTCCATCTACAAACATAAAAATAAAGTGTAATAAGTAAATTTACATATATATATATATAGTAGAATATACATGATTGTGTAAATAAATAAAAAAGTACCATAGCAACAAGTGATTCATAAACAATACACATGCTTTTTAAGTCATGCCACATGTCGTGTCTCAACATCTTTCCTGTTGGTTGCTCTCCATACATTGTTTCATGCATGTTTAATACGTCGTGACAAAGCATAGTCGATATAATTAATACAAGGTTTCTTATTGTTCCAATAATTATAAAACAAGAGGTTAGAATAGAGAGTGACCTCTCATGAGTCTTGGTTATAATAGAGAGTGAAGAGGAATTATCATGACACGGAAAGAGACAAAGTTGGTTCAAGCAATAGGGCTAGGTTTGTGTAGGAATAAAACCTCGTTTTTGCAAAATTTAAGGTAAAATTCTCAATACTTTGAGATTCTAATATTGTTGATCAAATTTCTGGTTGACAAGTAGCATTGATCTTCACAAAATCATATTCCTTGATCAATTCTTTCCTTATTGATATAGAAGAGAACATGGCTTATTGTCTTCCATTCCAATTCTCTTTAAGAGATCCAATGCATACTTTGGTTAATAAACAAAGATACCATCATCCAACAACATAAATTAAATGCCAAGAAGAACTGCAACAAAACTAAATCAATCATTTCAAATATGTCTTTCAATTTCAACT
Source organism: Picea sitchensis (assembly GCA_010110895.2). Classification (NCBI taxonomy): domain Eukaryota; kingdom Viridiplantae; phylum Streptophyta; class Pinopsida; order Pinales; family Pinaceae; genus Picea; species Picea sitchensis. The sequence continues at coordinate 31,748 of SNQJ01S0081011.1, read as the reverse complement.
TTAGACCAAAAATGGTGTCACCATTATTTATAGTAATTTTCAGATCATCCACATGAAGCACAATCAAGAAAATACATATTTTGTATATAGCACATACAAATTATGATCTAATTCATGATGCTTGAAATGTATTCAAAGAAAGATGTTATCAATCTTAGCATACCATGCTCAAGGTTATTGTTTCAAACCATACAATGACTTCTTTAGTCTACATACAAGCTTCTTCTCTTGAACAAAACCAGGTGGTTTTTCCATATATATCTCTTTAGTAATATCCCCATGGAAGAAGACACTTTTTCCATCCATTTGATGCACCTCCCAACCAAATTTACCAGCAACAGCAAGAACAATTCATATGGAATTCATCTTGGCTATGGGAGCAAAAGTCTTTATGTAGTTGACACCTTCATGTTGAAAAAATCCATTTGCTACCAGATGGACCATAGGTCTCTCAACAAAACCATACGAAATGAATTTGTTCTTATAGACCCATTTTCATTTTACCACATTCTTCCCTTGTGGATGGGAAATCAATTCCCAATTCTTGTTTTCCAGTAAGGAATTGTATTTCTTAATCATTGCATTCTCCCATTTTGGTTTGTCATGTGCATCTTAGGATCACATTTCACTAACACATGACAATGATTTTTTGTTTATGGCTTCAATATTCTTTGAATCATAAGCATCACTGACATTAGTGCCAGTAGCTTCAATGGTCTTTTCTACCCACTTAGGATAACAAATATCTATTGCATAATGTGTCTTTACAACATATTCATTATGAATAGACTCAACCATGTTGTTAATCGATTCATCATTGTCAATATGACACGTGTCCTTAAGAATCACTTCAACAATAAAAGTTCAACTAGAAGTCATCCCATCTGATCCAAAATGTGGAGTAGTTGGTCCAAGGTTCAAACTAGTCGATTCAAAATTTGGGCAAATCAATCCATAATTCATGCTAGTTGATTCAACAATTTGCAAAACATTGATTGACTAATTTCCTAAAATGCTAGAATAAGATGTTAGTAGAGTGACACATGAAGTATTCTCATGAAAAAAACATCATATCGACTAATCTCTTCTTGCTTGATGGGATTAGATAGTCGATATGATGTTGACTCTTTAGAATAGCCTACCATGATGCATGAATGATTGTTGGGATCCAACTTCTTCCACTTCCAATTCAGAAAATGAACTCAAGCCATGCGTCTAAAGGTTCTAATATGTTCGACCAATGGTTTTCATCCACTCCATTTCTTTAGAGGGGTGACATCCCAAACTACTCTAGTTGAAACTCCATTCAATATGTAATTGAGTAGGCAACAACCTCTACCCAAAAACAAGTTGGTATTCATTTTACTTGCATTAAACATTGAGCCCTCTCAATCAAGGTTTTGTTTTTCCTCTCAACAACATCATTCTATCGAGGATAGGAAGGTATTGCTCACTGCCATAATATAACACTATAATATAGGTATCCCTTCAAATGCATGACCCACATATTCTCCTCCATTACTAGATCTTAAAAATTTCACAGGTTGACCACATTGGTTTTCAGCGAATGGCTTATAATCCTTGAATTTCTCAAAGACCATATCGTTTTGTCTCCAAGAAGTATACTCAAGTAAACCTAGAAAAATTATCAATGAATGTTAAAACATACATTGCACCAACAAGAGAAGGAATACTTACCATGTAGAGATCATTATGTATAAATTCCCATTGTGTCTTTTCCCTCCATGCCTTCGCTTTCTCAAACTATTCATGGTGATGTTTTAAACACTACAAGAAAAAGACCCTCTAACGGAGGTTATTGTGGAAGCCCCTATAAAAATAGCCCAAAAATCCACTTATAGCGGAAGACACTAGCGGAGGCTAGCGGCCGGAGGTTTTAGTGGAAGTTTTTTCACGATGCTTTTATAAACACAGAGCACACCGGTGCGTTTATAACAATGACGCATCGGTGCTCTAACACATGGTGCACCATGGTAGGGTTATTTTAAAATATATATATACTCCAGTGCGCTACTTAAATACAGATGCACCGGTGCTCTAACACATGGCGCATCGTGGTAGGTTTATTTCAAAAAAATTATAATTTGGTGCGCTCCTTAAATATTGACGCACCGATGCTCTAACAAAATGGCGCACCATGCTCCTTAAAATCATGGTCGTGTCAGTGGCCACAGGGTAAACCCTGCCCAGAGAAACACATCAGAAAGGTCCACCCAGTGGGGCCAGTATGAGATTCCACTGAGAGAATTCGGTGATTGAGAAGGTTCTTCAGCGTGGGGTGGTCCTATTACAAACAGAGAAGAAACAAAAGGGCTTCAAGAGTCCTTAGAATTGTGAATTTAAAAGGCCAAACCTCCTTCCTTGGATAAAGAAGAGGGAGAATTTAGAGCCAGCTGGACTAAAAATAACTGAGAGTCCATGATTTCTCGGGGAGACTTGAAGGGGCGTAGGTGACCACTTTCAATCGAGCAGGGGAAGGTATGGAGATAGCAGAACATATATGAAAGGGGTCCGTGGGGAGGACTTGTCTTGGAAACAGATCGAGAAGTACTTCCGGAAGAAATATCTTTATTAGGAAAGGTGTTTCAGAAGGCTAAGGTTTATATGAACTCAAAATTGAATTGGCACCTGCGGATGAATGCCTCAACAAATTCCTTGCAACTATAGAAGTGCATTACCCTACCTCTGAAAACAGGAGAAGGCTGAGAAGGAATTTTAGCGCTTCTATAATGGGCTGCCGAAAGACCACCTTGGGTCCAATTTGTTGACAGAGCCAAGAGACCTTAGAGGACATAGAAAGACAACATATTGAGCAATATGGACATGGAATGATCCAGGTGGGTACAAAGGCTGGTTCAAAATTTCCAAGAGAGAACCAAATCCTAGGTTTATTAAAGAAGAACCACCTTGAGAATGAACTTCCAGGCAGATTGTACTTGTGGGCTCTCTAGGATGGAGATAAAACTTGGACTATACCGATGCAGTGATAACCGGGAGAAAACCTTTGGAATCTTTGGGATTCTGGAGGAGAGATTGTCCCTCCGGCAGAACGGTGGGAAGGTGTAACATCTGGAAGCTACAGGTCAGTGTCCAGCTGAGAGTCATGCCACTGATTTATGCGACCTTGGACATGTAAAGTACTGGAGTGGTAGGGCCAGGGTATGATCTTCCAACCCTCCCTTCCAGTGTCTGTTTTGATTGACCTTGGTCCAAATTTGAGTTATATATCCCCCTAAAACCGTTGATAAGTGAAAGCTACATCCACAGAAGCAAACAAAACCATGATTTGAATTACAGTTATTAGCACCAAAAGGAAGGTGGTAGAGGCCACCATCATACCAATTCATATTGGGTGAATTCCTCACCCAATAAACCCTTAACATACTACCCCTAAAATCATATGACCTGTTGATTGGAAAGGAATGGTTGGCTTCCCACAAAACCAAATTGGACTGTTACCATAAAAACATAGAATGTGTGAGCAAAGAAGGAAAAAGGTTGTTACCTCAGTTCGAAGCCGGTCAATTGAGACAAATACTCAGCCTTATTACAAATGGGAAATGTGCGAAAGGTTCTCCTTGTTACAGGTGTTGAAACAACTGAAGGTGCTAAACCAAACCCTGACGATCACCCATCCTGAGAGAATACAGAGATATATATATCAGGAGATAAGTTACCTAGAGAAAGAGACATTGACCTTCTCAATAGAACTTACTGCCCAAAGGCAAGATTGCGAACTTTCCCTCTCGTGGATGAGCAGCATTACACGAGTTAGTTGAACTCAAATTGCAATTGAAAGGAATGATGGATAAGGACATATTCATTAAATTTGTCCCGAACAGTCCCATTTGTGAAAAGGCAGCTTATGACTATACATGAATTTGGAGACAACAATAAAGTAACCATGAAAGAACAAATACTACCTGGATCGATGATCTATTATTTGTTGATCAGTTAGGAGGTCTTGTCCTACATTTTCTCAAAGAACCAAGCAGTGGGATACCATCAAGTCAGAATCAAAGATGAATACATCCATAAGACACTTCGGACAGTATGGTCATTATAGTTTATGGTATTTCATTTGGGTTAGCCAAATGCCTACTGCACCATGCCCATGAACAATGTACTCAGTAAAATTTCTAGACAGGTACATGCTAGTTTTTTCTTGATATGTAATCTACTCTAGAATGAGAGAGAGAACATGAGAGCACTAGACTTTTAATAACAAGTGCAGAAACATGGAAGATCTATGCTAAGATTAGTAAGTGTGACTTCTTTCAGAAGCTTTGACCACTAGGACATGTTACATTAAAGGAAGGGGTGTGATAGATCGACCCTGAATCGATTATCATGGAATGGCTACCCAAAGGATCTAGGACATGAATATCATGGGATTGTGGATACTATAGGAATTTATAAAGATTTCTCAAAGGTTGGACTGTCCAATCATTGCTGAAGAAGGAAGGAAATTCTACAATGGACCACGACAATCACGAAGAAAGATTACAAACCAGAAACATTTACCTTATACACCTTAGGTATTTGTGAAATCCCGTACATTAGTAAAACTTCCTTGTGTGCATAGATGCACTTGTAAAGAAAGGTTCCAGATTCTTATGCAAAGAAGAAGGTATTTGTTTATAGATCTGAAAGAGTGAATGACATGAGATTGACTATGTGACTCTGTGATACTTGCGGAATTAACTTCTCACATAGTGCATGCCTTAAAATGTCAGAACATTACCTCCAGGAAGGAGAATTTGTACTTATGGCGGATCCTTTGTGGATTGAATTATTTGTTTGATCAACCTTAAACTCAATATGCTAGACAAGCTAGATGGATTGGCCCTCTAATAGCCGAATTTGATTTTCGAAATCAAACACATCAAAGGTAAGAATAAGACAGCCGATACCCTTAAACATGAAAACAATTCAGCATGGTGAGTACACAAGACAGGATATCAAGAGCAGTCAGGAGGCACCATACCGGATCCCCTTATTTAGAAATGCATTACAACACCCTGACAACAATCATTTGGAATGAAATAGAGGCTATAGGATAGCTAGAAGGGATTCTACTCCTCTGAGATAGACTTTACATCCCAATTAATGACGACAGAAGAGGTTCATTATGGATGAATTACACAAAAGACCCTGGGTGACCAGGGATGCAATGATTCGCCACTAGCGGTTTCTGGTAGGGATTGAAAAGCGTGGCCAAATATTTGGCCCCAATACATAGAATACCGGCGAGGGTTAAAGAAGAACATACGACACCCGGCCCGGATTACATGCATCCAAAATGGAAATGAAACCATCTCCATGGATTTATCACCGGATTACCAACTTCCAGACGAATGGTACATTATGGTGGTGAGATTAGATAAAAGCCGAGCAAATTCTGCTCATTTCATTCCGATCAAATCGACACCAAGGCGATAGATATAACACAAGTATTCATGAAGGTGTTTAAGAAGCCTTACACACGGCATGCAAAGGAAATAATTATCAGCGAGACACAAAAGTTCACTTCAATTTAAATCAACGATGGCGAGGGTTTGGAGACCAAAGGCATTTGTTTATACATACCACCCTCAAACCCGACAGAGACGGGGAAGGGGTGGAGAGATAATGGAATATGTTAAGGATGCATGTAATTCATCAACCCAGAAAATGGAAACTACACACCGTTTAGGTATTGCCTACAACTTAAGCGACTGCAAGCATCCGCAAAGGCAGGCCATTTTGAGATCCTCTCTATGGAGAACAATGCTAACACTCAAATTAATTTGGAGCAATCCTATGAAGCGAGTTCTTTGGACCAAACATGTTAGAAATGGGAGCATTAAATTGATTTCAAATAAAAACAAAATCAGAAGGTCGCTCGAGCCAAACTGAGAAAAGCTATCTTGGTGAGAACTCAAAGAGAATTCCCAACCGGAGGAGACCATGTATATCCAATTAAACTGAAAGAGTTCCCTAAAATGGGAACTTACTTGTGCCAGAGTGCTTAGGTATTGTCAGACCCTTTGAGGTTCTAGGCAGTGGGACCTGTAGCCTCGGCTAGCACTTCCTCCCACAGGTAAGCATAATGTTTTCCATATTAACCCTTATTGAAAGAAATATACATGATGTTAATCATATAATGGCCCCGGTCACATAGTCCCGAGGTGGAGCCCAGGAGGAGAATTGCAGAACCCCAATGCATGGGCCAGGGAAACGAGCTCGGAGGCCATTACACAGGTCAGGTCACGGGTGGTATTTTAGCCAGATGAGGCTACGCCTTGGGAAATGGGATGCCATGAGGAACTATCGGTGTTTGTTTGCCATGCAGTATTTTGGTAGCTAAGAGGCGATCTTCCTTTTAAGAGGAATTGTACCTATTTGGATTACAGCAAATATATTTGAACTAGCCGGGACTACTTAGCGAAAACTCACTTAAGTATGAATATGTATGATGCCAATGATAATTAGATATTGACAACAATTTATTCTTGAGAGGCTATTGAGAGGATGTGCTGGAAAAGAGACCCGTGGTGGTGGAAGGCACATATGAAAAGGTGACTTCCCACCAAGAATTGAATATTACAGTATTTAGACTCTGGGAGGAAAATAAAACTTCATACGAAATAAATGCCGCTGCAGTACAGTAGGTTGATGACTGATATGAGAGTGGGAGATTGAGCCTATCAATTAGAGCCACATCATGGCCGATAGCAGTGTCGTGCAACCTCGCGAGGAAGGGATAAGAGGCGTATGGTGGAACTAGCGGTGTGAGGGGAACCACGGGGAACTCGGCAATTTCTGCAGCGAGTGAGTGTCCGGAGGGAAGGATTGCAACCATCACGGACCTTGTGACAGGAAGGCGAGGTCCTCGGGACATCGTGGTCTGGCTCGGGGGTGGCTAGTGGTAAATCGGTGGGAATTATTCATCTCTGGTTGGTGGAAACCAGCACCCTCGATAGTTCTTCCATTCGAACTTGCTACGATACAAAGTGTTTTGCTCATGTGCGTCTCTTGAAATTATATAAAACTATGATGTAGACTTGGTGAGTGTACATATTTTTCTTATGTAGGAATGTCGTGTAGTAATTGATGATAAGGGAGTAGATATTAGCTCATGGGACATAGATTGTAAGGGATGGCGAGCATGGGAGGGTTAAGCGTAATGTTTGATGAATAGGTGATATATGTATCAGAGAATAACGGCACGGCGATGCGTTGATAAAATAAAATGTCGTACCCATCATTCGAGGAGTTATCTTCCTTGTCGCTTAGAAATTATACGATGGGATCTCTTCAGAGATTCCATGGAAGAGCTACCAAAAGTCGGAATAAGGTTCCCGAGCGAATAAAGGTGCTTAACCTTACTTGCAGGAGAACGTTCTGATGAGACCCCAAGGCGATAGTGTTGTGAGGAGCAAGTCGGCCAGATCTGGTTGGAGTGAACCATGGTCATTCCGTGTGCCGTTAAGCGAAATCGCCCGCAATGCGATTTATTTTATACCTGGCGCACCATCCTCGTGACAGCGAGATTGGGATTGAATCTGGTTCCGAATTTCCCGTCGGTAATTGGATCACGGAAGGGGTTAAAGCGTAAATTGATAGCGAGGAAATGACGCTGAACCCGTGGATCACGATCGCGAATCCGTGGCCGATGGATCAGAAGATAAGCGGGTTAAACCCTGAATGAGAAAGAATCCTAGCCCGTTTGATCTCGGGGACCGATGTCGGCGATCTACGGAAGGCAGCCAGGATTTCTCTCACTTCGGAGACGGGTGTAGAACCTTTGCATTAAATGGCGATCAACGATTTCCCAAAAGTGGTAGATCCAACGGAAAGGTTTACGTGCTTACGGGATCGAAGAGTGGAAGACTCCAGGAGTATAAGAACCATTACACGATATGAAATCGCGATCTGCCCGATTTCCTGATCGGATCTAGACCGTCCATTATTCGAGGACGCATGTCAGAGGATCACGTAGAGTCATGAATCGGGAGATAGGGGTTTTCGATGGTAAGGAAAATTGTGCAACAGGAAATCACAATCCGCAATTTCCCGACAAGATATGAGCCGTTCATTTGGAGGACGCATGTCAGAGGATCCCGGAGAGTCGTAGTTCGGCATATCGAGAATCGGCATATCGGGGATTTGGGGACGCAAAACCTTACCTTACGAAAGCATGATATGCCGATGACCTGTGAGCGTTTGATCCAAGGGACCGCATTTGGAGAACTGGGGATCGGGATATGTGATCCGGGTATCTGATATTTTGTGTCATAGCAAATGCAAAACCCCGACATGATTTAAGGCTGTGGTCTTGTGAACTTTTATTAGTCATTATTGACCGGGGACTTGGAAAGCCAATATGCCGGAGCACCTCGGAGGATAGGAAGTTCCAGTGCATTGTGACACCTAAACTCAAAACCAGAGCGAAGTTTAACCGTACTGAACCAGTGGTGTGAATCAAAGGCTTAGCCAAATTAAATTTGAGAAACCAAAGGGGTGGCCTATCGGAGATCGGTGTTGTAGTTGTCAAGAGATGTAGTGGGTATCAAAACCTACGATAGAAGAGAACCCCGAATCACGAGGTACCAAGTCGAGGATTGGTATTTAGCTAATACGGGTTTGTGGAGATTTCTCACGTGCATTTCGCTAATACGGGTTTGTGGAGATTTCTCCTGTATGGGAGATTAACCCAAAGCTTTTAAAAATAACGATAGTGGGTGTGTTACACGAGGGAGAGGGAGAGGGATTTGTACCCTCGCCCTATTACTACAGCGACCCATGTCCTCTTGAGGAATGTAGGCCTCCTTAAGTACTATGAGGAGGCTATGTCCCTAAAGGGGCACTCCAGGTTGTTGGTGTAGTTTATCCATCGATGGGATGTCCATCGACATGCATTCTATGCCGGTCTTGATCAGTGGTACCATCCCACTGAGGAGTATATGTATTTTACCACTAGGTTATTTAGGAGAGGGGAGGATTTTCCCTAGTTTCCTGATGTCCCAATAGGTGTTACAACAGAGAGTCGTCTCATGTACTCTCATAGATATATTGGGGTTGATGTACTTTCCCCAACTAATTTTCAAGTGTCTGGTGGACAGTTATGGATCACTTCTTTATGTGCAGAGGAGGTTAGGTGCCTCTCACTATTAGTGACGACCATTGTACACTTTACCATTAATGGGAAACACATTAGTTTCCCTCTTTTGTATTATGTTGATTCTTTGGTACAGAGGCCACGATGTATTATATGGTCTACCATTTTTTTGCAGCAGTTTTGTATAGCTCTAGATATATGTCGTGCTATGATACATGGGAGGGAGAACTTCCCTTTTGCTTCATAGTTGTTTTGTTTATTTTTGGAGAGGTTTTCGAAGACGAGGCCTACTTTTTTCTATCGGCCTTTTAGGTAGATGACTCAGGTGCGTATGCACATGTGGGGCTAGATGATGCCCAAGAGGGGCCAACCAGAGTTTTCAGGCAGGATTTCCACTCACGCACTAGGGCTACTAGCCAGTGAGGTCGATCACATGTTCGTGATGGTTCCATGTCCTTACGCGAGGTTGGATTGACGAGGATGTTTGAACATACTCTTCACACCGGATGAGCCACCAGATGCTAGAGATAATATTAGTGTTTTGTTTAAATTAATCTAGTTTCATTTGTTTGTCTTACTTAATTAGAATAAAATAAATTCTAACACGTTCTTTAACTTGTTTTATTAAATTGTTTAATGAAACTGTGTAATTATTTTTGTGTACTATATATTTTGCAGATATTGGCACATTCATTGGGGACATGCCTCCTCTCCCACCAAATGATGATGAGGAGATGATGCTTGAGGTCGCGGTGGGTTAGGGTCCTCGAGTGCAGATACCCGGCGGCATCCGTCCTAGGCCAGATACTAGATTAAGGTTGGAGTTGGGCGATTGACTCTGTGCACTTTTAACTGAGGTGGGAGTCTTCCCTATGTTGATGCGATACATCGGGGCAGATCTTATGCTCTTGGAGCTTTGGGTGGAGATGTCGCATGATATGATGCCTCTTATGCATCATATTGTCAGAGCTACCATGCTACTAGCAGCGAGGAGGGCTCCCGATGATACACACTCTTCTTCCAGTACCTGTTATCCTTCTCCACATCCTCCTCCTCCTCCTCCTCCTCCTTCACCTCACCTAGATCATGAGCATGCAACACTTATTCATGCTCCTCCTCCTCCTCCTTCACCTCACCTAGATGAGCAGACAACACCTATTCCTCCACCACCTATTTTTTATTAGAGAGTCGACCAACCACTTCCTCCTAACCATCCATCGTCTTCTACTACATAGCAGGCCTCCACTATTTTTTCTATTCATGTTGATGTTGATGTGTATATTGTTAGGTCATGTTATAAGACATGTTTGTTAAATGTTCTTGATAGATGTGTATGCTAAATGATTCTTGTTATATGCATATGATGATGATGTTAAACAATGCTTGTGTTTTGTTAGATGTGATCACAATAATGATGTTCTATTAAATTATTAGATTTGTGTGCTAGCTAATTAATGACGTTTATATGTGGTAGAGTTATATATAATTAGATGATGTTAGCGAATTTAAATGTGTATATTTTTAGATGATGTTTATGTTTGTTAGATGGTTATCATCACAATGTTTTTTTTTTATTAAATGATCTCTATTATAGATTATGTATTGGTGAACTTATATCAAAATTTTATATATGAAACATAAAGACTTAATTTAAATAAAAAATGCAAAGATATTTTTATAAATTACAAAGTTCAATATGGTTGAAACTATAACTGTAAAATTACCATAAACATTTTTCTATTGCATAGGTAGTTCATACATATTCATTCTAACTAAATTCATTTTCAAAAAACAAATTACATATGAATAAATGTTATTTTCCATTGTACTATTTACTCTTTTTCAATAGACTCTTTTACACTAAAAATTGTTATTATAAAAAGTTATGATCTCCAATGATAAGCATTCTATTGGCCCTAAAATTTCATGGATGCAAATCTTCCTATTGTTATTTTTGTCATTATAAAACTTTATATGGAGAAAGTAGAATTTTGTATCCCATTAAAAATTCAATTGGTTTGACAATTTTCAGGATTTCACAATTGGAAATACTTAGTTTTAAGTGTAAAAAACTTTGTGAATCTTACCAATTATATAAAATGCCAACTATAAAATGTTTAACGAAAATTTTATATAACATGTTGTTACGACTTTGTCATGAAAATAATTCTTAAAATTTTATATTAAACATGCAACGACATATAAATATCTTCAAATAACAATATAAAATTCTATTTCAATCAATTGTTCCATGCAATCACAAATAATTTGAAAGACAAACACATTACGCATCAAATTGACTGTTAACCAACTAAAATTGTTCAAAGATTTGTTATAAAAACTTTCCATTTCCTCCATCATAAGATGAATAAAAAACAATATAATTAGCAAAATAAAGATAACAAAAAGATACAACAACAGTATAAATGATGAAATAAAACATGTACATATCACTCTCTATTGTCATCACCGTGATTATCTTCCTCGCTTGGCATGATAACACTGTTTTTCTCAAAAATATGTTTTGATCTATGGTCGTGTCTTAATACGAACCCCTAATCCCTATCTAACACATATGGATTAAAAAGCACTTGGTTGCAGTGTTTTGGGAAAACATAAGGTTCCTTAGCTTCATCCCACATCTTTCTAGAGTTGATACATATCAGCCCACTATCGTGATCTTCCTTTACATTATTCTCATCAAAGGTGTCCCACCACTTGCATCGAAAAATAACACATTGGAAAGAAGAAAAGTCCACTCGAATAATCTCTTGTATCTTTCCAATGTAACCTAACTTCCCTCGTATTAGGTTTTGATCGTGGTGGCTAGCACGATTAGATTGGTCGAACTTGACTTCCACTCCACAGTGTTGAGTCATGTGTGCATCATCGACATCCTTTGTGCGAAAATGATGTTCATATTCCCACATAGATGGGAACAAATGCACCTATAAAAAGGTGAAAAAATCACAGTGTCATGTATCTAATAACCCGACCAATAAAATATAAAATAAAGATGTTACAATTCAAAGGTGCATTATGAAGTTAAAAATGTACACAAAGAGATTATTACCGAGTTGTTGCACCCAATACCTATATTTAGTGCATCCTCTTCAGCATGCGGGTAATGACCGGATGCATCGTATTTCTCTCTGACTTGGTTAACAACCCAACTGTTGGGGCATATCACTGACATATTTTCTTTTAAATGATCAGGATAAGGCATGTTTATACCATTCAACCGTCTGAATTCTTTCATGTCACTGTCCCATTTCCTCCTCTTTTGTTCGTACAATGCGACCCACGATTGTGTTGCCTCTGAATTGTAAAGAATGAATTTATTGATGGCATCAATTTCTGAATTTGTTGATGTATATATTCATGAAATCAAACCGACATATAGTACATATGAGATCAAATTATACATTATGAAGTTCAGTGTGAATAGTTACTATGTAGAAATTTGACAAACGATAAGTCACTTACTCTTTATCAAGCACTTTTTTCCATTCGTTTGGAGAAGCTCCCCTTCTCTTTTGTCTTCATCCCTTTCATCGTCCCAAATCACCACACCTGGTGTGTTGTCGATCTACTTGATGTACTCACTGGCATAATAGAAAGACTCATGTGATATGTACCCCTCTGTCATAGACCCCTCAAGTTTTTCCATTTGTCGAACAAATCCTTTCGATTTCTTCATGTACCTCTCTAAAAAGAACATCCAACGACATGAGACCACTCTAACTACTTCAACCTCATCTACTAGGTGAAATAGAAGATGAACCTACAACCATGAAACTCATCGACAATTCTTTCTCAAACATACAAACAATCTCAGCTATCTCTTGATGCCACCGTGGAATGTTATCCATATGAATCTCCTTTGATGTGATCCAACGTATAAATGCAAATAATTTAGATATGGCGTTTCGTACGTCCTAGGGGAAGTCATGGTTTACACACCCACACAGGAGCAGAGGATAATGATACTACAAAGTAAACACATACAAAAATAATTATGTTTTATCCCATGGCATAAAAATTAAAACAAATAAAAGGGGAGGCAGGTGTCGGGGGGAGTTCTTTTTGGGCCTGGAGGAAATAGAGTTTTGGACTACTTCTGGAATTTGGGGATGGAAACAAACAACAAAGTAGAGGCTTATGCCCTTCTTCAAGGGATCCACTTGACAAAACAAAGGAAAATTCAAATTTTGAATGTAGTGGGAGATTTGAAGACAATAATAAGGACAATGATATCGGGCTCCACTCCTCATAACACGAGCCTAAGAATCCTAATAGACAAAATTTGCCTCCTCGCAAGTTCCATGCAAGTCAATTATTTTCACGTCCTCTGAATCAATAAAGAAGAGGCAGATAAAATGGCCAATAAGGCCATCAACAAGGCCCCAGGTCTCTTGTGTTGATGATTACAGTTGCGTGAGACATTCTCCAGGACACATACTGATTAAGTTGACCTGAGAGAGAGACCCTGAGATGGGTGTGTGGTTCTTATCTGAGACAGAACTGGAACGTAGTGATGGCCTCCTCCTTACAGAGAGTTGAGAAGAACTCCAAATGATTCTCCTATGTAACACATTGAGAAAGGAGATCTGTTGAGTTGGACGTGCCTGTGGCTGAGCACAAGGTGAACGTGTGAATTCCCATGAGTTGGGTCCATCGTTATGAGGCAGAGATGAAGATGATGTATTAGACTCCTCTGAGCAGAGAGTTGAGATGATGAACTCCAGATGACTCTCTTGTGTAATGCAGTGGGAAAGAAGATCTGTTGAGTTGGACGTGTCTGTGGATGAGCACATGTGAACATGATCCTAGTGGTTGACCACTAGTGAGTGTGGTTCTCCTGTGAGACGCAGTGAGATAGAGATATGGACATCCCTGTGGATGTGCCCCTAGTGGCTGAGCACTAGTGGGTGTATGAGATCTCTTGCTATATTGTTCAAGAATCAGACTTACATGTAACTCTATTTGTAATGTAAAGGGTACAGGTCAGCCCCACCTTAATGTAAAAGATAATTAATATGGTAATTATTAATTATATTTTGAATTATTGAAGTGGGCCTTATTATGCCAATAGACACATCATTTGATGTGACAAGTCTTATATAAATAAAGTTGAATCCCCATTGAGGAAACACACTTATCATTGTGTCATCTCGTGATTTCAGAGGTTGTGGTATGAAATTATGAGAATTACAACACCCTCTTGTGTGCTAGGTTTGGTGATGGTGTGGAAGGTCTTTCTCTTGAGAATATAGCAAAGGATTGGTTGGGTTTTCTTCCCTTGTTGAGAAGGGTTTCCCATGATACTTCTTGTGTTCTTGTGCATGGTTATTCTTCATGTGATCTTGGCTTGTTGCAGTAGTTATGGTTCAATTTATGCTAAACAATAAGAAAAATCAAAATGCATCAGCTTACCATAAAATCAACATGGTTTCATAACAGACGTGAAGAAGATAATTGCACAGTCAAATGAAGGATTAATTTCAAACCACATGCTACTATTCGGAGGCCGATCTAAACTAATAAGCATAATCGTGACTGATTTTTGTGTGGCTCGTTGGAGGGCGGATCTCATCCTAGAGAAAACTGTGGCACCTAAATCTAAATCGTGAGCATTAAAAGGGGGTCGAAATCCACTTGTTGATTCATGAGGATCGTAACAAGCTGACAGGAGGCTTGTGACAGTCCAGCCGCATACTATTGGAGAAATAGTTGGAAATTGAGGTAGAGGAACCCAGAGCAGAGGAGAGATAGACAATAAGGGACAAGGCTCGACACCTTGACTGACACCGAAATCATTTTGGCAGACGAAGATTACAGAGATGAAGAGACCCTGAGGTTCTTCATCCTTTTTCACTCAAATACAACATACTTATCCCCGCTTACAATGAGCATCTCAATATTGCTCCGGTGACCTACCTCATCTTCAAGCACCTCAATGGTCGACAACCATTAAACATAACAAGAGATAACTGGATCCCAATTGTACCCAGATAAGCATGAAGTTACGTTTTGAGTACTGAGTTTTGTCTGTCTAAAAATTATAAAAATCAAACCATGGGCTATAAATTGTTAATAAGAGGTTGAATTTTCAAGAACCTAAACTCTTATCATAGGATCTGTGCAACTTGAATAAGACAATAGAAAACTCTTTCAATCGGAGTTAGCGATGGTAAAAACGAAAGTCACCTTCAACACTCAAACCCGGGTCCAAACCCCCTTGAAGACATGTTGCTGCGTCAATACGACCAACATACTGCATCCAACGCCTAGTGGAAATCCCGACAACAATGACAGCTCACAGATGTAGTGTATCTCAATGGTTGAGGCCATCTGCAAGACCTGGGTGAATTCATTCATGGCATCTAGGCTGGACCTAGAACCCACTTCATCAACAAAGGGCCATTTACCAAACCAAAATGAAAACAACAGAGATGAATCATAAAGTCACAGCCACGGATGCAATATATGTCAATGTTCAAGGTGCAAGTCTTGGTTGAACTTGGCAGGATAGATACCCCTAAATTATGGCATCCAGGTCAAATGTAGAGTCAACATTCTGAGCGATTACTTGAATTGAAAGCTTTAGCGCTTTTGATACTGCATATATATGAGGAAGTAAATTAGGTAGTTGAGAAGTATGGAAAAGACACTATGGAATCCTTGACATCATTTACAACTACAATTCATGATCTACTGCGCCATAAGGAATGTGGGAATCTTAGAGAAGTGAAGTTTCTACACAAGTTTAATCATCCCAGCATCATAAAAGCTCAAGTAGCTAGAGGAGCTTTCGGGAAGAAGTTTGATAACCAAAATTTTGATTCTTCATCTTATGCACTACTAGACATTACAATATCCCTTCAAGTGGGAGTGAAGAGCAGGAGTAAGAAGATTGCAGAAATTTGTGGTCTTGCAATGAGGAAAGGTGAAAAGAAAACATCCACCAATATAGAGAATTTGGTTCAGTTGATAGTCAAATGCTCAGAGGATATTGAGCCATCCAAAAGGGCATAAGTGACAGGAAATGATGAATAAATGGATGTGTCATCCATTTGACAAATTATCAAACATAAAATATTGTCCAAATAATGAAAGCTTGAATACACTTGATGTGAGATATAGTAATGTGCAAAGACAACAACATTAGCCACCCCAAGAGAATTCAAGGAATGTCATTGCTCATCGTGACATTGATAAACAAGCAGAACCTCCATTGGTGTACATTCTCAGGTATGCACTTATATATATTATTTTCATCATTATCATAATGGTACTTGCAAGAGGAAGGAACCCTTGGTGCAATCATGGATACAGAGGGATATTAGTATATACAGAAAAATAACACACTGGAAGTGAAGACTCCAGGTTTGATTGTTTTAATTATCATGCTACATTACAAGTAGGTGTTGTAGATGTGAAAACAATCCTTAAATTGTTTTGATTCTAGAGATGTGCTCATGAATCTCCTCTAGGAGATATTCTTGTCTTGTTTCCTTTCATTTGTTTCCTTGTTCTAGGCAAGTTAACAACAAAGGAAGTTTTTTTCCTCCGATACTTTAGAGGGAGTCACATGAATCAGAGGGAGTCAAAAATATTTGAGAAGAAGGAAAATACAAATACCTTCTCCCCTTCATTAGTTCAAAGGGAGACAATTATTGATCCAAGTTAATCCAGTTGTCCAGTTGATATTCCCAGAGACTTTGCAGTAGGCCATAAAAGGCATGTCTGGGCTTGACAAACTCTACAAGAGGCAAAAATACATGCAATTGATGGAAGTGTCGAGAAATACAAAACGCGACTTGTAGTCAGAGGATTCTCACAGAGGGAGTGAGCTATGATGAGACATATTGATCCAGTAGGCCGATGCACTTCCATCTATACTTCCATCCATGAGTTGGAAACTACATCAAATAGATGGATTCTTGATGAGTTTGGGCTTCAACAAGAGTTATGTTGATCCAAACCTATGCTATTACATTGTTGGTGACGAGAGCCTAATTTTGATGATTTATTCAGGAAGTCGTGTTGTTAGATACAAGCAAACTTTGACTTATGATTTCGAGATAAAGGATCTGAGTATGATGCACTACTTCTTGGTACAAGAAGTATGACAGAGGACCAATGAGACTTTTCCTAAGTCAAGGAAAATATATAGTGGAGATATTAAAGAAGTTCAGTATGATAGAATACAAATCCATGTATATACCGATGGTGATGGATTTGACGAAAGAATAAATGATGATGATTCAGACAAGATTAATCCACATGTGTACTGACCACTGATTGGGTGATTGATGTATCTAGTTAACACCAAACCTCATATATGTTATGCAGCAAATGTGCCTATTCAATCCATGAGTCAATCGAGACAGACTCACTGGATAGAAGTAAAGCATGATTGAGATATATATGAGGCACAGTTGGATATGGACTAAGATATGCCTCCAATGTGAACTTGAGTTTGCAGGGATATGTCGATACAGATTGAGCAGAGTACAGTGGACCGGAAGAGCACATCTGGTTGTTGTTTTACCGTGAAGTTTGCCATGGTTTCCTGGTGCAGCAGGAAACAAATCTCTGTAGCCTTGAGTACCACGGAAGTAGAGTATATAGCATTGAGTGTGTGAAACAGTGTGGCTTCATAAGCTTCTAACAGATTTACTTGATCATGAGATGGATTCTATGATAACCAGAGGTGTGTGTAAATCTCTTTGAAAACTTGGTGTTTCGTGATAGATCGAAACACGTTGAGATAAAATATCATTATATCAGAGACATGATGCAAAGGAAAACAATACACGTGTTGTACCTTCCTACACATGAGCATATTGCAGACATCTTCACCAAATTGGCTTGGTGAAGAATACCTCCCTAGTTGAGAGGGAGTGTTGATGACTACAACCAAGACAAAGTTTGAATTACTTATGTGTGAGACTTGGCCTGATGGAGAATGCCTCCCTAATTGAGAGGGAGTGTTGATGATTACATCTGCATGAGACATTCTCTAGGACACAGACTGATTAAGTCGACCTGAGAGAGAGCCCCTGAGATGAGTGTGTGGTTCCTATATGAGACAGAACTGGAATGTAGCGATGGCCTCCTCCTTGCAAAGAGTTGAGAAGAACTCCAGATGATTCTCATGTGTAACACAATGACAAATGAGATCTGTTGAGTTGGACGTGCCTATGGCTGAGCACAAGGTGAACATGTGAATTCCCATGAGTTGGGTGCATCGTTATGAGATAGAGATGAAGACGATGTATTAGCCTCCTTTGAGTAAAGAGTTGAGATGATGAACTCCAGATGACTCTCTTGTGTAATGCAGTGGGAAAGAAGATCCGTTGAGTTGGACGTTCCTATGGATGAGCACATGTGAACGTGACCCTAGTGGCTGAGCACTAGTGAGTATGGTTCTCCTGTGAGACGCAGTGAGATAGAGATATGGACATTCTTGTGGATGTGCCCCAAGTGGCTGAGCACTAGTGGGTGTATGAGATCCCTTGCTATATTGTTCAAGATTCAGACATACCTGTAACCCTATTTGTAATGTAAAGGGTACAGGTCGGCCCCACCTTAATGTAAAAGATAATTAATATGGTAATTATCTAATTATATTTTGAGTTATTGAAGTCGGCCCTATTGTACCAATAGACACATCATTTGATGTGACAAGTCTTATATAAATAAAGGTGAATCCCCATTGAGGAAACACACTTATCATTGTGTCATCTCATGATTTTAGAAGTTGTGGTCTGAAATTATGAGAATTACAACACCCTCTTGTATGCTAGGTTCGGTTATGGTGTGGGAGGTCTTTCTCTTGAGAATATATCAAAGGATTGGTTGGGTTTTCTTCCCTTGTTGAGAAGGATTTCCCGGGGTACTTCTTGTGTTTTTGTGCATAGTTATTCTTCATGTGATCTTGGCTTGCTGCAGTAGTTATGGTTTAGTTTATGCTAAACAATAAGAAAAATTAAAATGCATCATCTTACCATAAAATCAACATCTTGGGGGTCAGTGGTCGCGAATGCTCAACCCCCTTGCATTGAAACTAGACCATAGACTAATTATCGGGGCTCACATTCTATGGGGGGCGACGCGTGGCTGGCCAGCGCAACATATGCTCTCCAACGCACAAATTTGGACATGAGGTCGAGGTCTTTTAAGGCAGGTGGTTTATTGTGTTGCCTGTGAGAAGTACCAACGAGCCATCATGAGGAAGAGATGAGGTCCTCACATAGGTTCTCTCGTGTGTTTCAGGAGGGAGGATTGATGCAGGAGCATCATCGGCAAAGCCCATGTGGAGGGACAACTCAACGCCATAGCGTGCCTTTTTAAATTAATCGAAATCTAAAAGTTGGCGTTTATTCTACAGATTTGTTTTGAACGGATGATTGAAGAAGAGTGAAACGCTCGAAAAATGAAAGATTGCGAGAGGTCTGGGAGTTTCACTCTCAATATTGAATGTAACGGAGCTTGAGTAGTTGTTAGTTGTTACTTCGATAGGAGAGGTATTCGGAGGGAACCTTAGGAACCTTCATGTATATGTAGATGCATGGCATGCCCAAATGAGGCTGTTGGAGGAGTATTGTCATTGAATAGTGTGTTTTGAGAGAGCTAAGACTCTGCTACAGTCCAGCCTGCACATATTGTAATCGAACATTCATCTTAATAGAAAGAAAACAGTTTTTCCTGCATATCAACTTTCTGTGTGTTTATGTATTTGCATTCATTGTTATGCTTTTATATGTCATTCATGTTTTGAATGCATGAACTGGTGAAGAATTGAATAAGTTTCAATTGCTTCTCTTCTTTGAGTTTTCGAGTGCAAGGAGTGCACATAGTCAACAAGGAGTGCGTTGACAGAGGTGAATTAACCTCACAGAAGCTCAGGAGAGGTAGTGTTGATCTTCATCAACAAAAGTGCAAGGAGTGCACAAGAACAACTCTGTGTTGAGTTCAGAGAGAGACATAGTTATAGAAAACTTTGTAAAGAGGAGCTCTGCAAGGTGTGCATCAAGAAAGAGGAACGCCAGGAGGGCAAGAAGAATTTATTTTCAAGAAATCCTTTGGATCTAAGGTTGATGAAATCTTAGAAACGCAAGGAGTGCATGGGAAATTGAAATCCTCCAAGGATCAAGCTCAGAAGGAATAGCACTTTTCATAAGTGCAGAAGAGACCCAATAGACAGACTCGAAGGAGGAGCAAAGGTCGAAGCCTTTGAATACTTAGAAAATCTTCTAAGTCAGAAGAGATCAGAATCTCAGGAGAGAGGGCAACAATGGCCGTTGGATCACAGTGCAGAAGATCCTTCATTGTGGAAGAAAGGAAAAGTTTGAGATTTGAGAGTTCCGAAGTCCGGAATTCTGAAACGACCCTAGCTGTCAATCTGGAAGAGGGAGATCTGAACTATTGGAGGTAGATCTCGGTCATCCGTTTAGGAGCACTATCAAGATCATGAGATCGACGACCACCTCGCATTGTGGGGATAGAAGGTGCTCGAGCTTTACGAAGTCGAGGGTGGGCCGCAATCCAAACCACAGTTTTGGACAAAGGACGCGTGGAGGTTCAAGGTGAATTGTGGGGCAAAAGGTAGTTTGGTCTCAAACCACCTTCGAGCGTGCCCGTAATCGTGTGTTTGCGTGAGTTCACAGCCCAAGGTCACCTCTAAGGAGGAGCCAAGGAAAAGGGGAGAGTGGACTTGCTAAAGTCCTGAACTCCCGAAATGATTTGGGATCGTCCACCATCTGGAAGGACGTGTGGTGGAAATCCATCAGTTCAGGTGAAGGCGCTCCGAGTGGAACGAGTGCACAGAAGTTTGAAACTTCTGAAGCCCGAAGAACTAAAGAGCCAAAGAGTTGAAGAGCCGAAGCACCGAAGATCTGAAGAGATCTGGACCATTATATCCATAGAGACACGTGGTGACAAATCGCAAGCTTTGGGTAAATTGCATTGGGGTTTCAATTGAAAGTTGAAACTTCTGAAACCCGAACACCAGATGTGAATCTAGGTCGTCAGATCTAGAGGACATGTGGCGTGAATCTGTGGATTCCGAGTAAAGACCCGAAGTAACTTTAAACTGCTCGATTCAAGCGGACACGTGACAGAAATCCTCATACTTTGAAGAGAAGTGAAAGTTGAGACTTGAAAATTCCGAAGGCCAAAGACGTGAAGGGATCACAACCATTGATCTGGGGGATACACATGTCAGCGGATTATCAACTACGGATAAAATCCATTGGGGAAAATTGAGAGTTGAGATTTTCGAAGTCTGTAAATCTGAAGTGATGAGAGTCATCGATGTGAAGGTGGACACGCAGCGCCAGATCTAGAACTCTGAAGGAAAGTGGAGGGGGAAAGGTCCAAAGATCCGAAGAAGATTCTGATCATTGATCGAGGAGGGATCTGAAGGACTATTGATCTAGTTGAGGAGACTAAAGTTCTGAAGTGGGAGCACAACTGTTGATTGGGGAGAACATGTGTTTGCAGATCTTCTACTCCGGAAGATAACCAGTTAGAGGAAGCGAGAGTTTGAGATTTGAACTCCTGAAGCACGAAAGGCAAAATCAACCTTAACCGTTGATTTAGAAGGGAGTTACGTGTTGACAGGTCGTAGAGACCTGGGAAGGCGCGTGAAAGTCAGGAGAAGAGGATGGATAGCATTTGTTGATCACAGATCATCGCTGAAGGCAAGAGATCGACGGATGAGTTGGATTGCGGAGCTATAACTTGCTCGGATGATAAAAATCTGAGGGTGAGCCGCAATTTCAACCACGGTATCAACAAAAGGATCTGTGGCACCTTATAGTGAGTTACGAGGAGAAAAGCAGGTTGGCCTAAAACCACCCTTGGCTGCGCCCACAATCACTCACTTGTGCGAGGTCATATCCTAGGGGCATATGTAGGAAGGGGCTAGTGGAGAGGAGCTAGCACCCGCAAATTGAAGACGCCCAGAGCGCTAATAAGAAGGCCCACGGGTTCCACAGAACCTTCGCCAAAGGATTGAAAGGGTTTGTGTTAATTTGCAAATGAGACCGTTACGGTCTCAGAGAGCCAATTCGGTTCATAATTGAAGATCCTAGACCGGGAGGTCACGCAACCCCGAGGAGAGGAGGGGGGCTCTATATCAAGGATTCAGGTGCAGTGAATGAGGGACCAAAAGGAATGACCGGATAGGGATGGTGAGTTCAACAGACATCAACTCAGGTTCTTCACCACCCTTTGAAAGCCTTTGGCATGACAGTTTCCAGATGGACAAGGTACTATCCAAATCCATGTATCATCACTCCTGTCATTTCCCCTCATACCTGAATGATCACATGATCTGCGACGATATCATAAAGGATTATGGAAGGATTCACCCCAGGAATTTAAATAAATCCCTATGCCTCTCACCTTTGGCCTGTGCATTTTTCTCTAGGTGGTCTTAGTGGTTTCTTTCTGGCTCTCTTTCTTAGTGGTTTCTTTCTGGACTAAGCGATTTCTTCTTTTTGAGTGGACTTTCTAGCTTAGCATGGCTGCAATTTTATCCCTCTATTGCCCCTCGATTTAGTGCAGCCCAAGTGTGGCTCGGTCTCTCAGCCAGAGCCACCCTCTTCTCCCCGGTCCTTGGAAGTAATTCCCCTTCAGAGTCAAGGGATTGTGCAGTTTGGTTTTGTTGCAGAAGCATGGATGATAAGGAGAAAAAATCAAGACAAGATCAGCTGGATCCCAAATCTGAGTGTGCAGTGTGTCAGAAGTTAAAAATTAAATATGGATCCATCAGCTCCATAGTCTCCTTTGAATTAGAAACTTTGTCTCAACATCGACTTCTCATCGGGCAACCTCAGGATGAAGTGTTTGCACAATGTAGTCAAATTGAAGATCTCCATTTTTGTCTCAAATAGTGCAAGAAAAACCAAGGGCAACCCTCCACCTCAGCCAACAATGTGAACGCGTCAAGGAATATCTTAGAAGCCTCAGTGGGCCTGATTCCTAACCTCAATGAACCAGTTGAAGTAGATTGGGACCAACAAGAAATCCAAGTTATCAAGCAAGAACCTGGTAGATGATTTACTCTAAAAATGCAGTAGTCATGTTTTGTTTATCTTTATGTATTAACGATATTTTTTATCAGTGGTATGCCTCTCAGATTAGAAGTAGCTTAAGTTTTTGAACAGTTCTTAAGGACCCAGACATAATTTTTGTAAACTCTGGACTATTCTTAAGATATGAAGGTCTTCGAGACCTTTTGAAGCTTGTATTTTGTATCTCAGTGGTCTTAACCACACCATTTTAATGAAAAAATTCCCTAGTTCCTGTGAAAAAATAAAAATTAAAACAAATAATAAAATTATATTTTTGACATACATACTCTTAGAAGGTTCAAATGGTCATGTGATTTCAACCCCGACAAATGGTCTTGCATAGTGAAGTTGCGTCGTAGTCAAGACCCATACAAAGAAGGCACCTTCACACCCAATATAACTTCCTTTGCCAAAGAAATATCTTCTTTCTTCAAAATCCATGGGACATCACCTTCTTTGAAAGACCAGGAGGGACCGACCTCTCCTCTACTTTCTTGTCTTGGCCAATGTTTCTTTTTAGTTTTTGAAGAAATAAGATCTCTCCTAACATCCAATGTGTCACTTTCTTTTGATGATACGTGCCTCCATAAAGAAGATGAAACATTTTTAATTATATGCATGGGATCTAGTAAGTGGGCAATATTAAGATGCTCCCAATATGGGATCTCATAAAAGATAGATTTCCTTTTCATCCCAAAGGGTAATTTCTCAACATAGATGTCGAAGAATTTTGGATCATCGAACATATGCTCCCCATTTGAATCGAACATTTATGTAATCTCCTTCTCCTTCTCTCTCCCGTATTCTTTAAACCATTTTGTTGGTGTCAATATTGTAGGCCATTAGGTTCTCTCTGGCTTACCATTGAAAGAAGATGTTGCTCTTCTGTAAGGGTGTTTTTCTGGGAGGGATACCCTGGAGCAGTCGTACACTGACTTTTGTAGGTGGTTGGACCACCTAGCCTTCAGAGAAGGTCCACAACATTTACATCCATGATACCCTTTTGTTACAAGACCTGCGAAATTATTAATGTATACAGAGCACGTTATCGTTGAAGATCAGAACAATCGTAGTGAATTAAATATGCCAAAAAATATTGTTGTGTATATAAACAAATCAATAAACATGTGATTTACTACAACAAACTGCTAAGCTCGGATAATCATCTGTGGTGTAAGCACATATGCCGTACAACGTAAAACTCCTCTCTGTTGCGATGGGTCTTGATACATCCTATACATGTATCCCTTCCCATAATTCCTTCAATTCATCTTCCAATGATTGTAGGTAGACATCCATAGTTTTCACTTGTCTTCTACCAGGGACTATAAGATCCAACATAAGATGTTCATTCTTCACAGACAATCATGGTGGGATATTGTCATTGATCACTACTATAGGCCAAACAGAATAGTTGGTGTTTTGAAGGGAATATGAGTTGACGCCATCCTTGGCTATGCGAATTCATAGACTTCAGACTTCATCCTTGAATTTTTCGAGCCATGTATCCTCTGTATGTTTCATGGCTATTGATATTGTTGGGACTTGCATAACTCCCGATTCACTTATGTGCGAGGTATGCCATCCCTGCAACATAGCTAATTCTTTTGAAGGAAAGAACCTTTGAATCCTTGGGATTATAGGCATGTGCCTCAATATCTTATGAGGAGGACCATGTGATTTTCCCTTTTTATTTGATTTATGGTATCTATCATGCCCAAATTTCAGACATATCTCTTTGTCTACATATTCTCCTCTATATAGAATACAATCATTCAGACATGCATGATATGATATGTACTCAACACCCAACATTTTCAATATTTGCTTTGCCTCTTCGCAGCTACTAGGCAAGACATTATCACTCGGAAGAACCTTATCTTTGAATAACCTGTAGTTAGTGGGCAATAGAAATGTACAATGTCATTTAATGTTCATAAAATCAACCATTTTTAATGTTGATTGTGTGACAAGATTTCTCAAAATATAAGGGACTTGATGGTCAGCTACCTTAATATTGCCGAGAAACATGCGTTTGACATGCTAAAATTTGCTTTCAAGTTATACAGTAACATTATTGTACCCAACTCGATAGACTTTGACGGGCTAGGTCCAAAGAGGGGTGGTGGAAGCAGATTTTAGGCTTTCGAAAAAGGTATCAATGACATGAACATCATCCCCTAGATCATCGTTCTGGAATGCATCTAACAACATTATCTCCATGGTAGTAGTATCCCATAAATAATCATCCATACGAACCTCTATTTGATTGACTCCATTGCGAACTTGTGAAGAACTACTATTGTTGTAGTCACTCCTAATTGGTGAATCTTGATGTAGTGGGAATTCAACCACTCTTGGTATGCTTCCTCTTCGAGTTGTGCTCTTATTCCAACCTTCTCTCGATTTGACATTGTAGTGGGTGCAACGGAAGATGGTAGGTAGGTCGCTCATCATTTGAATCCTAATTTCAAAAATATTGAACATTAGTACATCGATAAAATTAGTAAGCATAATGCAATTGGTTTGTTCAAATTACATTATACCAAAGAATTATTA
Organism: Picea sitchensis; assembly: GCA_010110895.2. Lineage (NCBI taxonomy): Eukaryota > Viridiplantae > Streptophyta > Pinopsida > Pinales > Pinaceae > Picea > Picea sitchensis. Next base: position 5,975 of record SNQJ01S0081011.1, on the reverse strand, counting down.
CCATCGTTGACCCAAGATTATGACTGGAAGATGGCATGTTACGATTGGCAGGATAAAGCGGCTGTCCATTTTCATCTACCAACTGCTTGTGGTATGTTGCTCCTGATAAGAGCTTCCAACGTTTTTGAATTGGCGGAATATTTTATGCATCTAAACTCGATTATGAATCAGGATCCTAGAAATTTGGAAACATTTTTATTTAGATTAACATGGATAAAAAAATAAATTCAATTAGATAATTGAAATATAAATAAAATATGAACTTACTGGAGATGGAAAGGGAGAACTCCACGATGGACTTTGAGCAATATGGAATGGGATGAAATTTGAAGAATTGGTCATTTGATATTATAAGCTTTTCTCCATGCATTTAAGCAAAATCATCAATAATTTTTTAAGAATAATGCGACTTTAAGCGGAAAATGTATACTATGAAGTATTGCAAGTCATGTGGATGCATCCTAAAAGATAATTTAAGATGAATATACTATTTTATGTGCAAATAAAAATTCAGATAACTTTTAAAGCATAACGGTGCTCTATATTAAACCAAACGCATCGGTATTTATATAACAATGCAAAGTACTGGGGCATTTAATTACTAACCACATCGGTGATCAAGTTTTCAAATAAAAAAAGAATTATATGATATTGGTGCTCCAAAAATATTTAATGCACCGATGCGTTTCAGAAACAAACGCACCGGTGCGTTATATTAATAAATGCACCAATGTTTTGAAAAACTTAAAAAAAAACACGATGTTGTTTTTTTACAACTGAAAACTGAGCGAGGATTTATTTTTCGAAAATCTGATTTCATGAAGTCCTTTAAATAGTAAGAAGTTATTCACTATTTCATTATTTTTCCAAAATTTATAGGGGAGAGATTTGCAAGAGAGACATACCGGGGAGCGTTGTGGAGTAACAAAATACTTTGAGACAACATAATTATTCAGAAGATCAAAATTTGAAGGGTATGGTGATTCACTCAAAACCCTTTTCATAAAGTCTTTTAAATAGTATTAATATATTCACTATTTCATTATTTTTCCAAATTTTCAGGGGAGAGATTTGCAAGAGAGATATACTGGGGAGCACTGTGGAGCAACAGAATTATTCAGAAGATCTGAATTTGAAGGGTATGGTGATTCACTCAAAACCCTTTTGGAGCAACAAAATTATTCAAAAATAAATAAAATTTTCATACTTACCTTAAACCCTTGCTTCTTCTTGGTTATGTGACTGCAAAATTTCACTTTAGGGTTTAACTCCCTCTATCACTTCACAATTAGGGATTTTATTTTTAGGCATTTTATATTTAATGGGTTTGTGTTTTTATATATAAGGTGTTTGGCCTGTGATGCAAGGGGACCACTTAGTGCATCCGATCTAAACCCTCTCGACCCTGTCACGTTTAAAAAAAAATAGTTTATGGTTATCGGTGCGCCTATTTGACTATAACGCACCAATGCGCTTAATGATAAAACACACCGGAAATGCTGTAACATAATTTTTAAATTTTTTCATTCATCGATGTGTAATTTTTTTCGGTTTTTTTTTTCGTCCATGGTATTTTTTTTCCGTCTTTTATTCTAGTCGTGGTGCGGTTATCGATGTATATCACACCATTGCAATTTAAAGTAATTCTTCTTTTAAATATTTTTTCTTGTCAGTGTGTTTCCTCTATCAAACGCATCAGTGCATTCATATTATTACAATGCACCAGAAACCGTATTTGTTTTTTTTTAGCTGAAAATTATGTGATTTATTTATAAAATATATTTAAAAGCTTCTGTATTGAATGGTACAGATTGTATATTGATAAGAAAAATGTGTGAGAATAGTTCAAGTAACAAAATTTTTGATCGTCACAATGATAACACATCCAAAAAAGCAAAAAAGACAAGTTCTTTGTAAATTATATACAAAGTGAATATGTTTGAACTATATGTAAGTTTAACTAATATGTATTGGTTAGTGTGTGTCGTGCAAAACCACAAAATTAGGAAGCTCAATAAGATTCTTTGTGATCTAAGTGGAGAAAAGTGTAAAAGCTTGATGGAAAAATTGCAAAATGATGAATGAGGTGAATGAAAAAATATTATTCAATATGAGTTCTTTTTTGAATTTTCATTTATAACATAGTTAAGAATATTAGATAACATGTTTAAAACAATCTATTAATTCACATGTGTTTAATCTTCTACAAGGACCAACAACGAAGGAACAAAATGTAGTCCTAAGAAAATAAAAATTATAGAAGATGTAAATGATGATGAATTGGTCCTTAGCTCATTTGGAGTGGTGCTAGAGGTTAATGAGAGGGGAAAAAACTTTTACAAAACCATGACAGATATAGTGGAACGAACGTATATACGTACTTTCCACTTACAATACATAAATCAATCCAATGATTCCAAGAACCAGGTTATATCTAAACCACATGAAGCTTTTCCAAAGCAATGGTCAATGAGACTTATCAGACTTGTAATAGGAAAAACACACAACAACAAAAAATAATCATTCAAAAAGTAATATTCCTAAAAATGCTTTAATTCTAGAATATGTATATATTACTATAAAACATTCCTTTATTAATATCAAATTTGTTATATTCAGTTTTCATATATCAATATAAAAATAGTTTATTGCTTGCTTGTTACTTTTTTCAGGAAGATTATGAGAATCCCAAAGGATCAACGACCTGATATCCGAAATATGCCTGTAGGAATGTCCAAAAATGTGTACAAGGAGATGTTCCAAGAAATGGACATAACTGCATCACATAAGGAGCCATCTCAACAACAACGTGCTTAAAATGTATGAAATCGTTGAATTTTTCTATTAGGTACATATAAATAAATAATTTGGTATTAAATTTTAATTTTCAAGTATTTTTTTGCAGAAAACAAAACAAAATGAAACCCATTCAGCACATAAAATGGGACGACGAGGAAGAAAATGGTTGATAGCAAAGTTTGTGAGTAATTGTTATTTCATTATAACATTAACTTAAGCTTTCATTTTTGTATATTTTAAGTTGTTTTACATCAGCCATCAAACATGTGCTAACATACAAAGAAGACCCATCGAAAGAATTGATTGGCATTGGGTTAAGTAAGGGTTGTGAGTATATGTTGGCATATCAAAAATTAATTGTGGATTTTGTAAGTACCTATGTTGTTTTACTTCTCTCATTTTATATTTAATGAAACAAAGAAAATCCTTTATATTAAATCTATGATTTATTATGGGTTATAAAACCTGCAGGACACAAAGTATGAAAATGTGCCAACAAAAGAGTTGTCGAGAGAAGGCATGAGATTTGGTTTTGAAAGAATGTGTATCATTTAGGGCTCAATTATTTCATGGTAAGTCATTTTTCAATTTACATTCATGTATATTATTTATTTCAATTTTCATTATTCTCACCATTATAGATACACTCATTACACTTTATTTTTATTTTTGTAGATGGAAATTGAAGAAGAGGAAAAATCAAGATAATCAACAAAACATTTGACCAAATAATCCAAGTCATGGAAGTAGCTCGAGCACTAACAACAGTTCCAGTGAAGAATGATGATCAATATATTTGGATATCAATGCAAGTTGTTGTATTTTTTGAAATAATTGTTTGTGAAAATCAGAGATTTTGTTTAATGTAATGGACATAGTGTCCCAATTGAAAGACAAGGGGTTATCAATAAGTGTCCCATTTTGTATGACAAAGAGCCTCTTATTCATTTATAAAAAAAATACATTTTATTTTATTCTATTGCATTGTCCAATGTTGTTGTGAAATGTTACATCGTTGATTAAATATATGGATGATTAAATATTATAATGAAAAGATGTGAAATCTGATGATATAACAAATTAATCCAAACATCATATCCAAATGCACTACTCAAAATTTAATTTATATGAATACTATTATAAGATATATGTCAATATTTTTATGAACAATGGAATTAAAAAATAACAATAATTGCACTATCACATGTCGATGTTTCTAAAAAGAGAAAATAAAAAATGGTGCATTTAATGCTAAAAAGCACCGGTGTTGTAATGAAACGTGCACCGGTGCTGATATATAATTAACCAACATTGATCGTAATATTATTTTAACAACAACAATTATAATAATAATAAATGGTCTTCTGATGCGTTTAATTAAAAAAGTGCATCGGTGCTTCTGTATCATACTTCTGCATCGGTACATTCTAAATTTCATGCGTCAGTCAGGTTTGTCTTGTAACAAACTGGTGCATGGTATAATAGATTCGAACGATGCATTGTTGTTACGAACACACCGGTGCGTTGTGATTTATAAGAGCATCGGTGCCCCAATATTTTTTGGATAACCCAGGTGCTTTCTATGAAATTTAAGCACCGATGCTTTAAGTTTGAGAATGCATCGACGCATGGTATCATAGATTCGACCGGTGCATTGTTGTTATTAAAACACCGGTGTGTTATTATTTATAAACGCACCGGTGCCCCAATATTTTAGGACTGCCCCAGTGCTTTCGATGAAATGTAAGCACCGATGCTTTATGTTTGAGAATGCACCGATGTGTATACACCATGAAGCACGCCGCCTAGAAAAACATTCGCTAAAACCTCTGCCGGCCCAATTTTTTTTAGTTATAATGAAGTTATGTTAAAATATCCGCAAAAACATCCGCTACCAAAAACGAATGTTTTCGCGGAGGTTTTTTTGACAATTTTTGCCAATTTTGTAACACTAAAAACCTATGTTATAACCTCCGCTACAAGGTCTTTTCCTTGTAGTGAAAAGAATACATCCCTCATACACACCTTCGAGAGGAGCCACTCAAGGGAACCCACAGACCATATTCAAACAAAGTGTCAAATTCATACTCCTACAGTTTAGATGCCCTAACTTTTCGTGCCAAATCCCACTTCTACCATTACTTTTATCCACAAGAGTAGACAATCTAGTTTCCCCCCTTAAATCCTTAAACTCACAAAACTTGTATAGTTTTTCCATGGGGTAAAGTATACCCTCGATAACAACATCAAACTTGTTGTTCATATCTTTCACGACAATTTTATCAAGCCCAAAAAAAAACTTTATTTCTAGTCTGAGTGAGTTGTGATGATGTTTTTCCCTTTATGACTAACTTCATCAATGTGCAAGTACTAGTGAACCAAAATGTCTTGAAAAAGTACAACCATAACCACTTTTTTAGTAATTATAATGTCATCGTGTGCAAAATTTGAATGTTGCGGGATCTCACTATCATCAACAAATAATGAAATAAACATGGCTTACACTATTGCATATAAATGTGATTAATGTAAAGAGGCATCCATGAAATATCAACCAAATCGTTACAACCATGAGAAATGAAGGAAACGTGTAATAAAACATTACCTGCTCTTCCTCGTTAGCCATAAAACCACTTTATGCCTTCCAAGCAATCTAGATGGTGGGACCCCTCACGAGTCTTGGTTAGAATAGAGAGCGAAGAGGAATTATCATGACATAGAAAGAGACAAAGTTGGTTCAAGCAATAATGCTAGGTTTGTGTAGGATTTAAACCTCGTTTTTGCAAAAATATATGGTAAAATTATCAATACTTTGAGACTCTAATATTGTTGATCAAATTTTTGGTTGACAAGTAGCATTGATCTTCACAAAATCACATTCCTTGATCAATTCTCTCCTTACTGGTATAGAAGAGAACATGGCTTATTGTCTTCCATTTCAATTCTCTTTAAGAGATCCAATGCATACATTGGTTGATAAATAAAGATACCATCATCCAATAACATAAATTGGATGCCAAGAAGAACTACAACTAACCTAAATAGATCATTTCAAATATGTCTTTCAATTTCAACTTTAGACCAAAAATGGTGTCACCATTATTTATAGTAATTTTCAGATCATCCACATAAAGCACAATCAAGAAAATACATATTTTGTATATATCACGTACAAA
>SNQJ01S0081010.1:4100-35552 GCA_010110895.2 Picea sitchensis | reverse complement strand
CTTCAAATTCAAACCATGAAATCACATACACAACATATAAAGCAAATGTATACAGGAAGCAAACATTCATGAGCATATCATTCAACATCAATACACAGAGAACAACACAGACCATGAATTTGAATCAAACTCTTCTATTAATTCAAATATCTGTACATGGGTGTTCTTACACAGCTCTCTTCTTCTCTTCTGTATTCCTCATACCCAAAAATGCTCATCCTTGATAATGTTACAATACACAATGAGGGTGTCTATATCTCGTTTCCCTCTTGCGCTCTAAAACTGTCTAATCTAGAATTAAATTCTATCTACCTGCATTAACTACTTTAAATGCCTTCTATCTACTAAAGGACGAGAGCAATATGCTCAAGGTCCATTTACATTTTACAAGTGTGCCTCATCTTTATGACTCATTTAAGATTTCACCACAACTTCCAAGGTGTTTTCAAAATTTGTGTTGGCGCTTATCCAACTATCTTCTTACTTCCACGCTGGCTCGCTTGATGTGGGAGATGCTCCTGCATCATATTCCCTCGCTTGAAAGATTTCATGGGCTCCTATCCATGAGCTCCCCTATGGTGTGTCCATGTTTCTGTATCTCTGCTTCGGTTTCCCAGCTGGCGTCTTCAATAGGATGGCCCTTCCACTTGACCAGATATTCAAAGTACTCTTTCCTCCTGGTCTTCTTACCAATTCTCTTATCCATTATGCACTCCATCTGTGGCTTCTCTGCAACTGGCATCTACTTTGTCCACTGGATCACTGGCTGCTCAGTTCCAGTCCATGTTTCCTCAGCATTATATGGGTACAAATCTGATACATTGAATATCAGAGAAATTCCGATCCCATCGGGTAATTCAATCTCATAAGAATTTGCCCCAATTTTCTTCAAGACCCTACATGGCTCGATTTTCTTCATTTTCAGTTTGCTATATGTTCCTCTCGGGAACCTTTCCTTCCTCAAATGTGCCAGAACCAGATCACCAACCTCGAACTGAAGTTGTCTTCTATGCTGATCGGATTTGCGCTTATACTCCTAACTTGATTCCAGCAATCGCCCCTTCACCCGACTGTGAAGTTCCTTCATCGCCTCTACGAATTCTTCTGCACTGGCGCTCCTAGTCGCAGTCTGTTCTGAATCCCTGAACTCAGAAATTCCTCTCGGCTGGATACCATAGACAACCTGAAATGGACTTTGCCCTGTGCTCCTGTTCACTGAGTCATTATATGCAAACTCTGCCTGTGGTAATATATTGTCCCACCGGCTATGGTGCTCTGTCACCAAGCTCCTCAGCAAGTCTCCCAGACTCCTGTTTACCACTTATGTCTGTCCATCCATCTGAGGATGATACGCTGAACTAAACAACAGGTTAGTTCCCAGCTTCTTCCATAAGGTCCTCCAAAAATTCCCTATTAATTTTGTATCTCGATTCGAAACTATACTCTTCGGCAACCCATGAAGTCGAATGACCTCTTTGAAAAACAGGTTCGCAATGTGAGTTGAGTCACTAGTTTTCTGACATGGAATGAAGTGTGCCATTTTGGAAAATCTATCCACCACCACAAAGATTGAATCAACACCTCTTTGTGTCCTTGGCAACCCCAATACAAAATCCATTCTAATCGCATCCCACGGTCTCTCTGGTATGGGCAATGGTTGATAAAACCCTGCATTATGCTTTCTTCCCTTAGAATGCTAGCAAATTATGCATCTGTCCATGAATCTCTTGACATCTGCTCTCATTCTCGGCCAAAAATATGACTCGTTCAATTTTGTGAATGTTTTGTCATGACCGAAATGTCCTGCCAATCCTCCACTATGTTTCTCCTTTAACAAGTTCTCCCTCATGGAGAATTTCAAAATACACAGTTGATTGCCCTTGAATAGCAATCCTTCCTGGATCATGTATTTGGCCCACTGGATTTTGTCCCTGAGAATTGGATTCTCAGCTGCTTCATACGCTTCTTTAAAATCCTGATCATCTGCGTACATGTCCCTGAGATCATCAAAACCCAACGTTTTGACTCTGAATTCCTGCAACAACAAACACTTCCTGCTCAAATCATCAACAACTTTGTTAGTAGTACCAGAAATATGCTTAATCACAAAAGTGAAATTCTGCATATACTCAACCCATTTGACATGTTTTTGATTCAACTTCTCCTATTGAGTCACAAACTGCAGTGCATGATTGTCACTGTACAATACAAACTCTTTTGGGATCAAGTAATGCCTCCATTTCTTCAATGCCTGTATGATAGCAAAAAAATCCTTATCATAAGTAGAGTACTTCAATTTCACCTCATTCAGCTTCTCGTTGAAATACGTGATTGGCCTGTCTTCCTGACTCAAGACTGCCCCGATTGCAAATCCGCTTGCATTGCATTTCACCTAAAATGTCTTCTGGAAATCCAACAACACCAAAACTGGTTGTTCTGTAATCTTCCTCTTCAGTAGATTAAAAATTTTCTCAGCCTCTTCAGTCCAGTGAAAATACTTATGTCTTTTCTTCACTGTATCCATCATCGTTGCACTAATTCCACTGAAACTCCTGATGAATTTTCGGTAGAAACTAGCCAATCCGTGAAAACTTCTCACCTCAAAGATATTCTTCGGTGATGGCCAATTCTTGATCCCTTCCACCTTATCTGGATCCATCCTCAACTCATTTGTTGAAATAAAAAACCCCAAGTAAATGAGCTCTGTCTTCATGAATGAGGACATCTTCATATTAATCAACAGCTTTTCCTGCTGTAGTTTCTGCATCACTGTAGCCAAATGCTTCAGATGTTCTGCCACTGTCTTACTGTAGATCAGTATGTCATCCAAATATACAATGACAAATTTCCTGATGAACTCCCTCAAGACTTCGTTCATCAACCTCATGAAGGTACTTGGCGCATTTGTTAATCCAAGCGGCATAAAAAGCCATTCATACAACCCTTCGTTTGTTTTAAACGTTGTCTTCCACTCATCACCTTCTCTCATGTGAATCTGGTGATAACCGCTTTTCAAATCAATCTTTGAAAAGTACTTGGCTCCACTCAAGCAATCCATTAGATCATCCATCCTTGGCAATGGAAATATGTACCTGATGGTTATCTTGTTGATCGCCCTTGAGTCAGTACCCATCCTCCAGCCTTCGTCTTTCTTCGGACTGAGTACCGTTGGAACAGCGCATGGACTCAAGCTTTCCCTGACCAAACCTTTGTCCAACAACTCCTGGACTTGCCTCTTAACTTCTTCATTCTCTTGCGGCGTCAATCTGTATGCGACTTTGTTTGGAAAACTGGCTCCTAGTATGAGGTCAATATGATGACTCACACTCTTTATCGGTGGCAACAAATGAGGTAATTCATCCACTACGATGTCAGCGAACTCTTCCAGCAGTTCCTGAATATCCTCTGGTAAATCATCCACCATTGTGCTAGTTAGAACAATCCTCAGTTTCCTGACCACAAAGAACTGTGGATCCTCCTTCTTCTTCACCTCTGTAAGAAGTTCCTTCCCACTCATGAGAAGTACTGTGTTTCTTACCTTTGGCTTCTCCTCCTTGTCCTTAATTGGAAGCAACATGTGAGTCCTCCCATTCTTCTCTAAGGTGTATGTGTTCATTCTCCCATCATGAATAACATTTATGTCATATTGCCATGGTCTACCCAGCAATAGATGAAAAAAATCCATAGGAATGACATCACATAATATCTTATCATTATAACCTCCTATCTTGAATTCAACTAAACATTGTTTAGTGACAGTTACCTGGTGTCCTTTTTGTAGCCACAAAATTATGTACGTGCTTGGATGATCAATCGTCTCCAGCTCCAGCTTCTCTACCATCTCGGTTGAAATGAGATTGTCCGTGCTACCACTGTCTACAATAACCTTGCATACCCTGTCCTTGGTCTTGCAAGCAGTCCTAAAAAGTCAGGTCCTTTGGACTGAACTCTCCACCTCCTTCTATGGTGTCAAAAGAGCTTTTTGCATCATGAGCGATATTCCGCCTTTAGCGTATTCTGCCTCAACATCCCGCCTCTGTGCTTTGGTGATGTGAGCTTCTCTAGTCTCTTTCTTTTTCTCTGGACACTCGTAAGACTTGTGTCCATTCTTTCCACATGTGAAGCATGTAATTACTCCACCTCTTCCTCTTCCTCTGCCTCTAGTACGAGGAAAAGTGTTGTTATTAGCATAATCTCCTATCTACTCAGTATGCTTCCCTCTCTGTGAGGTTCCACCTTTCTCAGTTCGTTTGCATTTAGGCTCAGACCCGAACTTCCAATCCTCCTTGGGATTCTGATATTTGTCCTGGGCAACTGATTTGCCTCTAGGATGACTTCTGCCTCGGCCTCTCTGACCTTTCTTTCAGCTCAGCTTCTCTTCTGCTTTCAGAGCCATATGATAAGCATCTTTCACCATTCGGATGGTTACCATGCTCATCTCATCCTGGATATCATATCTTAGGGCATTCATATATCTGGCTACTTTTTCATCATCGCTCTCCCGATGACCTGCCCTAATGTTCAGTCGGTAGAATTCTTCAGTGTATTCCTTCACTGTCATCAGCTTCTGTCTTAGGTTCTGCATCCTCCTGAACAGAGAAATTTGATAGTCTCTTGGGATGAATTTTGCCTTCATCTTCGCTATCATTCGATCCCAGCTTTTGATCTTCTGCTTTCCCTTGCAGCGTCTGTCAGCTTGTAGTTCATCCCACCACGATGTTGCATGTCCTTTCAATCTAGTGACAACATGCTTGACTTTATTGTCTTCTTCGACGTCTTCGTAGTCGAAGTATGTGTCAAGAGCTCTAATCCAATCTAGAAGCTCCTCTACATCCAGATTTCCTTCGTAAACTGGAATGTCCATCTTTGCTCTTGCACCCATCCTGGCAATAGCTCTGATCAAACGCTCGTTTGATGCATCTTTAGCTGCAACTTTCTCTTCATGTTTAGCCTCAACTTTTCTCTCGAAATCACTAAGATCCCCAACACTATCTATATGCCTTTGTGCTATCTCCATGTCTTTGAGTCTTGCTCAGAGATCTCGCATCTGCCTCTCCATAAATGGGTATGTTATCTGCCTGCCTCTTCTTGGCATTTCCCTATCCTTTGGATCAGGTGATTGCCTATCTCTTCTTGGCGGCATGGTGAATTCTCTTTCTCTGCTACAGAAAGCAAAGAACCTTTCTGAGCTCTGATACCACTTGGTGTGTNGAAATATACAGATAAGAAAATAGCTCTGATACCACTTGATGTGTGTCAGAGTTCCCTTTACCTCTTATGCCTCCCTCGCCTGAAATATACAGACAAGAAAATATCTCTGATACCACTTGATGTGTATCAGAGTGCCCTTTACCTCTTATGCCTCCCTTGCCTGAAATATACAGACAAGAAAATAGCTCTGATACCACTTGATGTGGTGCACGTGCTCGCAAGCACGCCCGCTCACAGGATCTTCTCTTCTTCCATGGCCTGAAGAACTCCAAGGCACGCCCACTCACAAGATCTTCTCCTTCCCATGACCTGAATAACTCTCGAATAGCTCTTCTATTCTCCCTGTCGGATACCGCACCTACGCATCCTCGTGGGATCCCCTTCTACAAATCGAGATCTGACTTCTCATGGGCTCAGAACTAAAGGTCGAACGCTTGGTTCTCGACCTCGACCATACAAGTAAATGTTGACCCTTACCCTTTTACCTTGTCGACTTTTTCTATCGATCTCTAAGACGGTGATGTCAAACAACCTCGCTTTACCGACTCTCAACCCCGATACACCGAACTCGACACGTGAGTTTGAATTTTCAACGGCCCTTACTCCACCGACATTTTGGAGTTCGCAATATCACGAATCCCGATGCTATTGTTTCGGACTTCTCACCATGAAACCTCGATAGAGCATGTTACCTGTCCACTCCTCTGATGCCTGTGGTTCCATACTTTTCCTTTGCCTGTCGAGATATCGCACGCGATTTCAGCGAGTCTTGTTGGGCGCGGAACGTGACTTCCTCCCCACGAAACCCTCGGCGCATGATATACGAGTAGATTCAACAGCCCTCACGGCCGTAATTCAATCCGCTCGCCTCTCCCGGCTTTGAGCCTTTTTGATACCTTCATTGTATCTTCCTCGCACTTCCACAAGATCTAACGACTCACAGAAATTAACGAATTCTCCTCGGAGAATTCCAAACGTCCACTCTTCCTGATGGAATCTACGAAATGACTGTTGTTCTCCCAACTCGCCCAATTCTTCTGAACTTTCCACTTTCAAGTCCTTCATAAAAACTCTTGCATGCACTCCTGCGGCAAACCTTCATTCACGCTTGCTTGTCTTCACCTCGCTACACACCTCGCACAGTATTCCTTCTCGATACTTCACTGTGCTCACAACCCGGGAGACTTTTACCAGCGCACTCTTTCATAGCCTCGCTCCAATCAAGTATCTTTTGGGATGAATGAGAACAAAATCTAATTTATTCAACTCGGCTAACGCACTTTAAGTGACACTTCAATCGCACCTTGCGTGAATTCCGTCAAATAGAGCAGAAACAATTGAAACTCATTCCTACTTCCCTCTCGACTTCAAATTCAAACCATGAAATCACATACACAACATATAAAGCAAATGTATACGTGAAGCAAACATTCATGAGCATATCATTCAACATCAATACACGTAGAACAACACGTAATTCTCATGAATTTGAATCAAACTCTTCTATTAATTCGAATATCTGTACATGGGTGTTTTTTTACACAGCTCTCTGCATTCTCTCCTTCTCAGTGCTCAAAATTACGTTACAATACACAATGAGGGTGTCTATATTCCCTGCTTTCCCTCTTGTGCTCTTAAAACTGTCTAATCTTAGAATTAAATTCTATTTGCCTCGCATTAACTACTCCTTTAAATGCCTTCTATCTACTAAAAGATCTTAGAGCAACTACCAAGGTCCATTTACATTTTTACAAGTGCCTCATCTTTATGACTCATTTGATTGTGCCACAACTCCAAGGTGTTTTACAATTTGTCCCAGCTATCCGCTTGTCTTCTTACTCACCGCTCGGGCTTGATGTGGGAAATGCCCCAAGATCATGTGTATATTGATGATGTTGGTAACACATATTGATGAGTCATTGTTGATGAGTAGTTGGAAAATCATTGGTATATACTTGGTGCCATGGTTGACGCATCTTGTTTCATGGTATAGGCTGGATTACAAAATGTTTGGCACAAGTTGGTACGGTTGATGCTCTTGTTTATGGCAATGCATTGATATTCCTTGAGGATTTTGCCTCATCTCAATTGGTGTTGAGATTTGCAAGTTGAGTTTTGCATTGATATTTGGTGCTCTTTTGGAGTTGTTTCTCTATTCAATTGTTGTTTATAAAACCCCAAGGATTGTAGTCCGTAATAAAAATAAAATTGTACATACATCTTGTGTTCTTTGTGGTGATGACTTGTTGATGATATATTGTTGATATATGTTGTTGATATGTGCTCACATCTAACCTGCTATAAATGACAACAATGGGTAATGAATAAATGTTGAATGCTAATTGATGAGTTTTGTGCAAGAGGGAAGTTTTGGGAAAAGATCCCCACACTCATTCACCCCCAAGTGTGGTAGGTGTGTCCAACAAAGCTGATACCAAATGTAAGAACTCTCATGAGAGGCTATGAATTAATAAGTGATAATTTATACACATATGCATTGATATATTTGATATAAAAAATATTTTTGTTTTTATGTAAAATTTTATAAACATAACAAATACATACCAACAAAATATACCAAGTAAAATAACTCCTCCCTAGTCCGTTGAAGATGACCATTTGCAATGTAGTTATGCCCGTAGTAGGAATATGATTCAAAGCATTATTTTTCCACTTTCCCATAGTGAAACAATGGAATCCTCTCTTCCAACTAGGAGCCTAGACGGATTCTTAGCTCCAAGAAACCTTTGGTTTCTTGGTCCTTATGCTCGGACTCCAAGAACAACAAATAACATATGCTCTAAGAAGACTCACAAGAATTATATCTTCCAAGAATTGTCCAACCTCTCAACCCCTTTCATGACCACTTCCTCTTCCCATTTATCAAGTTTCCATACCCCTTCCCCAAGTATCCTCAACCACCCTCATTATTAGCCATCAACCTCCCTTATCTAGATTTTTGGGAAAAGTTAAAATATATTAAAATATAAATGACTTTACATAAATAACCATAAATAAAATGCAAAGTATTTCTTTTCATGCTAGCTTTATAAATGTAATTTGACAATTTTCCCCCAAAATGTACACATGACAACCCGCCATACTCATTTAATTCATCATACCAACCATCAATCTAAGTCAAGAGAAATATTTAATGCTACTAGATATTTTTATATGCAATAATTTACATAGTCATTAAACCATTTCAATTAAATAGTTAATAATCTAGTTAAATAATTAAAACATTAATTAATTCTACTAGTGCATGTGTGAAGGGTATGTGTGTGTAGCTAGTGAACACATATCTTATACATGTACTAATGATAAAAACCACCGCCTTTAATGCATAGTTCCTTTTTTATGACATCGAGACATGCAAGACAACAAATCAAGTAAATGTATCATTTAATAATCTTAACTAATAAAATTACAATAATTCATCAATAATTGATTATCACACTTAAAATATCAAAAGGTAAGTAGAATAAGGTTTTAAACATGGGAGGTACCAAGTGAGTAAACAACATTGGCACATCTAAGCCCCAATCAATATTATCAACTAACCATTGAAGTATCCTTCCTTCCTAACCTACTCCATATTCCATCCTATCATTTCCTCTGGACTAAGTCAGAGCATCAACTATATTGACCTAACTCCATATACAACTCAGAACGTGTAACTGCTATAACATCTCTACCAAGCTTCCCCTCGACAAGAAACTAGTAGTCGCCATCACACATCTAGGGAAGCATGCGTGAGTTCACACAACCCTCCCATGACTCTAGGTTTTGGAGGATAAATGGTGGGAAATACCTTCACCCTCCTCATAGAACTAGGGTCAACACCCTACATCAAACTATAATGTGCTACTACTGTTTTTAGAGTCACATCATCAAACAAATAACCACTATGGGCAAGCTATGTGTCCTGTCAAAACCACACTTACCACAGATCATAGCAATATTTCGAATCATAAACTAAATAATAAGTGAAACGTATAGCATATGCTATATTTTTTTATGTCTACGACATCCAAGTTACCTCAGCACTACAATCATTTGACTATCACATAGCTCATCAACCTATAGGTTAGTTCACCAATAACTCATATCCACAAATATACATCACGATTTCATGTAATAATCCATATCTACATTAACGTTCAATCAATAAGTGTATGTTGACATGTTTAACCAAATCACACTATGATCAACATCATGAACATATGACAGTAAAAATAATATTATGCAACACATAAATAGGTCTATATGTACACCTCTCACATTTCTATATCAGTTTCACTGGGTCCAAATAGTTACTAAGTAATGAATTACTATGATGAGAAAAATCAAAGTTCTAACTGCCTAAGGCCAAAATATGGGGCATTACATCAAGTCTCAATTCTACCCTATCGGGTATGTAGAGGATCAATGGATCTGGTGGCACTACTTCAGGTAGAGCCAAGGGCAGAGTGTATAAGAGTACACCACTAAGTTAAAAAAGATGGCTATCATGTTGGGTATCTCTCCCAAGAACCTAGATGTACTCCTCAAGTATCTCGGGGGTTTACATAGTCATCTTCGAAAGAAGGTGATTCTCTTCCATCCAAGGACAGTGGATGAGGCATGTGTACAAGTACAATACCTAGAAAACATAGGCCAAAAGAAAGGAAAACCAAGTGGTTCGAAGCAGAAAGAGCACCAAGAAGCTTCCAAGGAGGGGAAAAAGAAGTGGAAAGGGGGGGGAAGATAAGAATACAACAACCACTACACATCAGATTAAAGATCCTAGCGACCATTGTAATCATTGAAACATTGATGGTCACATCAAGGAAAAATGTTGGAAACTACATCCAGAGTTAAACCTGAAGAACCACGAGAAGGACAGAAAGAAAAAGAACATTCTAGCCACATATTCGAGCAATCAGGTTGAAATTAGATCAGATGTGGATGAAAATATTATCTACACATATATGTAGAAGGAGGTGAATATGAGTAGCCTTCATCACTAGGAAGAGAAGGAGATGACCAAGATATTCCACATCAGGTTTCAAGTTAAGAAGACCAAGATAGACACTCTATTCGGCTTTGGATACAGGTTAATCTCATAGCAGTGGATCTGGTTAGCAAGCTTGGATTGGAGGTTCATGATCATCCTAATCCTTATCCATTGGGTTGGGTAAACAAGGATGCAGAGATAAAGATAACAAAATAGTGTAAGATTAAATTTGTTGTAAGTGTTAATTTTATTGATGAAGTGGAATACCCCTTGATGTATGTGGAGTAGTGTTTGGAATCCCTTACATGTATATGAGGGATGCAATCTTCATTCAGAGAACAAACCAATATCGATTGATCAAGGATGGAAAGTACTTCTGATCCAGATGGGTATCGGTGGCCGCCCACCTTTCCATATGGCTCAAAATAGTTTTCTAGCATTTCTGGTAATTTACTATTTTTAGTAGTTTTTTCGGGTCCTGAACTTCCGGGGCCATTTTGAGGCCCTAAACGATGTTTTTTTGGGTATGTTTCTCTCACAAAATAACATCTACGATGGTATTTTGTCTCGAGCGTTGTAGGCCTCGGATAGATCTTTCCAACGAGCTATTGTGCGCCCCAAACAGAGATCGTATGCAATAGTTATGACTCCGGGAAGTTGATGGACTAACTTACCCAAACAGGGCCCACTTGACTTTTGGCATTTCATCTTCTAGGGTTAGGTTTTTGGTTTCTACCTTCCTGCTTTTGATAAATAAGGCCCTTCGGCCTCTTTTTGTAATCAACTTGGTCATGGATGAGCGTAGCCGCCACATCTCTTATCAGGGATATGCTACCCCCATTCTAGCTATGTACCGTTCAACAATTTTACAGTTTCTCTATTTCATTAATTAATAGAAGTGTGTGTTTACTGTTGAACGGTACATAGCTAGAATGGTGGTAGCATATCCCTGATAAGAGATGTGGTGGCTATGCTCATCCGTGACCAAGATGATTACAAAAAGAGGCCGAAGGGCCTTATTTATCAAAAGCAAGAAGGTAGAAACCAAAAACCTAACCCTAGAAGATGAAACACCAAAAGTCAAGTGGGCCCTGTTTGGGTAAGTTAGTCCATCAACTTCTCGGAGTCATAACTATTGCATAAGATCTCCATTTGGGGCGCACGATAGCTCGTTGGAAAGATCTATCCGAGGCCTACAACGCTCGAGAAAAAATAGCATCATAGATGCTATTTTGTGAAAGCAACATACCCAAAAAAACATCGTTTAGGGCCTCAAAATGGCCCCGGAAGTTCAGGACCCGAAAAAACTGCTAAAAATAGTAAATTACCAAAAATGCCAAAAAACTGTTTTGAGCCAAATGGAAAGGTGGGCGGCCACCGATACCCATCTGGATCAACTTCATCATCAACGCACACAAAGACAAATAAAAACTTTCACTGGTAAGTGATAATCAAGCTAAGAAATTGATTAGTTCTAGCAAAAAATATGTTTTACTTTTTCTAAGAGAAAATCAGTATGGAGAAGAGTCGTTAAAATTAAAGACATCCATGGAAGGGTGTACTCGAGATAAGAAACACTAGTTGGATAAGTTTCTACAAACATACAAAGGAGTGTTCCATGAGCTTAAAGGGATACCACCTAAGAGGAAAGTGGAGCATGAAATCCAATTATTACTAGACTCCTCCTTGTCGAATATTGGGTTGTACATACAGTCTTTTCTATAAGAAAATGAAGTAAAGAAGAAGTTACAAGTTTTTGGAGCAGTGTGAGATTCGACCAAGTACCTCACCTTGTGGGTCACCCATCATAATTCTGTCCAAGAAGGATGGGACTTGGATATTGTGTATCGATTACAAGGCATTGAACGAGATTACACTGAAGAATCGGTACCCTTTCCCCAGGATCAATGATCTATTGGACCAACTGCAACATGCCAAGTACTTCACTAAGATGGATTTGAAATCAGGATATCACCAGGTACAAGTAAAATAAGAAGATGCATGGAAGACTACCTTCAAGAAAAGGCAAGGTTTGTATGAGTGGTTAGTTATGCCATTTGAATTATGCAACACATCGACTCCATTTATGAGACTGATGAATTATGTTTTATGCCCTTATCTAGATTCATTTGTTATTGTCTATTTGGATGATATATTGGTTTATAGTGCTACCTGGGAGGAGCACATCTCACATCTTATGTAGGTTTTAGAGACCCTGAAGAAGCACCAGTTGGTATCCAATCTCAAGAAATGCAAGTTTGTCCAACAACCTTTGGTGTATCTGGGGTATGTGATCGGTGGAGGCAAGCTCAAGATAGATCCCACCAAGATGGAGGCCATCATGAAATGGCCAGTTCCTACAAATTTCACATAGTTAGGAGCTTTGTTGGGGAAACACATTGTTTGTGGAAGTTCATAGCTTTTTTTCAGCAATACTTTCACCACTCCACACAATAACAATGATCAATAAGAGTTTCTGGTGGGGGAAGATTCAACAGAAGGTCTTTCATGAGTTGAAAATAAAGATCATTCAAGCACCATTGCTCGCACTACCAAAATTGCAGAAGCCCTTCAAATTGGAGATATATGTGAGTGGGTATGTCATGGGAGCAGTCATGATGCAAGGAGGAAGGCCTATTTGATATCATTCTGAATTATTTAATGGGGCGGTCCTTAAATACCCTACCTATGACAAGGAGCTCTATGCTCTGGAACAAGCTATCAAAAAGTGAAAGCACTATTTGATGGGAAAGGAGACCATCATCCACATATATCACCAATCACTCTAGTATTTGTAGGCCCAAAGTAAGATATAACAAACTAGGCACTACTGTTACAACAAGATTTTCCTCACCCCATGCAACTTGCTCATAAGGCATTTTCCATTTCCCTATGCAAACATGAAGTCCCTTTTTGAAATTCCCAGAGCTAAAAATTGTATTTTTTCACATACACACACCCTAATAGCTATACAACATGTGTATATGCAGGTTGCACCATTACAACTTGTGTACATTGGGTTTTGTGCCCAAAATTAAAAAATGGTGTCGGGTTTCCATGTCACGTCATGAGACCCATGATCCTTGACCTTCCATATAATGGAAACCTTCCGAATCAACCCTTCAGTTCCATTTGAAGGCTATAAATGGGCCATATCCAAGATGTGGAGAAGAGAGAAAAATTCAAATTTGAGAGCAAAGTTACTCTGGAGAAATTATTCACTTCATATTGAGTATGCATCCCTTTGTCCTTTTAAGTTTGAACACATTGTTCAACCCCCAAGCTCTTCCCTCTTTGATAGAAAACCTCATTGTCTCTCTTATATGAGATTGCCTTTGGTGGATGATTGAATTGGTGGATGCCTAGCTTGAAGGGACTTAATTTCTCAGTTTCGAGATGTACCGACACAAAAGTTTGTCATTCATACACTTATGTTGATCATATTTTAATAGAAATACTATTTTCTTGTCCAATTAATGTCTTGCAAATATTTGAATTGCTATTCCATGGGCATATTTGTATGAATATTGATGGATTATGATATTATATGTGGTAACTGTATATATTATCACCATATGCTTGTGTATCTTAGTTGTTGAGGACAAGTTGCAGGTGTATAGCTTTGAGTCGAGTGCTCAACGGTGGTCTTCTTGTCTTGTCTTGTTAGCATATTTGTTTACATGGCATACTTGAGACTAGAGTTGATTTATGCAGTCATTCTGTCTGTTGTGGTTTACCCCATGCCATAGAGTGATTTTCCTCGTAACGAAATTGGCGACCATACTGAGGAAGGATCTTGTTTTCAGGGTTTGGAGTGTTTTTCGCCTTTGATTTCTCTCAATTAGCTTGAATTGTATTGTCGTTTGATTGATTGACAGCCTGTTTTCATTTGGAATCTGAATTTCTTGGCCCTATACTTAACCTGGAAGTGTTTCAATACATATACATGATTTTTCCCTCGACAAATGCATACATACGCGCGTTTTCGTTCTGTAGGGAGTGTACATATGTGGTTTTCTCCTGAATAGTCACGTACATCATCCTTGTTTGCTTGATTGTTTAGTTTGGTGTGTGTTGGGTAAGTTTTTATGGTTGTTGAGTCTTCTTGGGTCTTTGTCATAACTTTGAAGTGCCTGTAGAGTGATAGGAAACCTTTCTTTGGTTGAATTTTTGGGTGGTTTTTCTTTCTCATCATCTTTTTCATTGGTTGTCCTTGCATCTTGGGCTGGGTGTTTGCTTCTTGATATCCTTCTTGGTTTGTCTCTTTTTGCTTACAGTAGGGTTTATATATAAAGTTGTTGTTCGGTCCTTGCATTTTCATTTCTTTATATTGAAAAAACAAAAAATATATACAGTTTGCATGTTGTCATTTGATCTTTTGGGTTCTTATTATTGATCTTGATACATGTATGGAAAGATTGCATCTTATTTGAAATTATAGAGTTGAATTGAAATTTTCATTTTTGAAAAGCTTCTCATTTATTGAGAATTGAAGTTAGGACTTTGCATTATATTCATATTCATTTCTTTTACTTGTTGAGTCATAACATCATCAGTTTCATGACCACATCTTTTGAGTAAAAAAAGCCACTAAAGTAACGTTGATAAATTTAAAATTGATTAGAAACGATTTTATTTTTCAGGGTGCAAAAACTAGCTTAAGATTTAGAGCCTTGTAATAGGATTTTGTGAGTAAACTTCTCCAAGGCTATTAAACTTAACTTATGTGTCTGAGTAAGGGAGTGGTGAAATCCATTGTATAATTGGTGACATCAGGAGGCTCCGCTCACACCGGATTTAAGCACAAGGTTGTGCAAAATTGGTTGTGGAGATATCCCTCCAATACCTCCTTAGCGTTAGAGATATTTATGGGGATCTATTCCTATATGGGGGTCTTGCTACTACCTTTACCTCTGTGAGAGGTAGTGCTTTCGATATTTCAGGCTTTGTTACCCTGCCCATACGGTGGACCTGACTTACAACTGTTCACCTATGCATTGGTTATAACATGGTAACTTTAGTTGCTTGACATAGGTATCCCCATAGGTTACTTACAAGGGTTATTTTTTAGGTACTCTGAGTCAAATAAGGGTCAGACAACACACAACCTTTATGGAGGATTACCTCTCTGAGGGGATCTGACCGACTGCATTGTTAAGCCCATGTGGGCCCTTATAATTGATTCTAATACCTCCAATATTTTGAAGGGAGTCTCAGGCCCCTCTTGGGCGAGGCATACCTACTTTAGGGAGGGAGGACCCTTTCAGCCACTTTATCATGTGTGTGTGCATATTGGCCTTTTATTTTTAATTTTGGTGTGTTGTTTGATTGTTAGTTGGCCATAGGATTTGTTTCTATATCTCAATTCTTGAGTCATCGTGGATCCAGATCAACTTCCTCGCAGGTCTCATCATTTTTTGAAGTTACCACTGCATCTTGAGTATTTTCCCTCTAAAAGGCGTAAAGTTATCAAATGTGGTACACACACCTCCACCTACAAGACTTGTGATCATACAAGTATGAGTACTGAGTTGAGTCAGAAAGATATTAGGCGTCCTTTGACTCCCATACCTACCATAGTTAATGGAACTCCTTCTACGCCTTCGACCACTACAGTTGTAGTGTCGGAGGTCCCCATCATCACTCATGTCTGGCCTGTAGTAAATACTTAGCCTATAGTAACGAACCCTTTTGGGTCTCTTTTTAGTTCTTCGGGATACAATACTCAGTCCATCCCTTTGGCCTCTAGCCCTTTCTCTTATGGTATGCCAAATTTCACATCGCAATTTTCATCCTCCATTCCAGCATCTAATCCAAATCCTAGTATTGGAATTGGGGGCATGGCTCCTCTGCATATTACACTCTCATTTGGTGGTGCTCATATTCCCAAAATGACTCCTATGGTTGGAAGCCTACATCCTTTTCACCCTGGGTCTAATCCTAGTCTTAATGCTCCTGGATGGAGTAATCAACCAGGTGGACAAGTTGTTGCTTATGTTCCATCCTTTACACCTGCCTCCTCCACGCCGATTCTGACCAACATGTTTGGCATGACGAATCCACCTCTATCCTCCGGATTTCCACCTAGAGGAGGTCAGTTTCATACTTTGGGAAACCCCCAACCTGGAGCTACTCTAGTTGGGGGCAATATTTACAACCCTCATAATAACATTCCTACTGGAATGGTGCCCAACCAACCCCTTAAAAATTAGTTTGGAGGGGGGTTTTACAACCCCGAACAGGGCCATGGTGCATATCAGAACCCCAAATGGGTTGTGATTCCCCAACATCAATCTTTCCCAGGAGCTTGGAGCCAGATTTCGCAACCCCGTCTCCCTTTTCTTGCCACACTCAATTTGCCAGACTTATCAAGATTGATGAATGAACTTGTGCATCATGACCCGACATGGCCCCCCGTCCCCACCAAGATTCCTTCGGATATTTAAAAATTCGAGGGCAAGACTGGTGAGGATCCTGGTGATCATGTCACTACTTTCCATATTTTGTGCTCTTCCAATTCCCTTAACGACGATTCTATTCATTTAATATTGTTTCAACTCACCCTCATGGGAGTTGCATTGAAATGGTACATAGAGCTACCAGGGGGGGCATATGGGAATTTTAATCAGATGGTTTTAGTTTTCCTCAACCACTTCCAATTGTTGGTTCATTACGATGTCGGCATAGAACTTATGTCGGCCCTCCACCAGGACAAATCCACCCATATCTTGGATCACATCCAAGAGTGGCATAGACAGAAGAGGTTGATCAAATCTTACATTCCTCCAAAGTTCTTGTTGGAATGGTTTCTTAAGTTTTTACTACCTTATATTTCGAAGTATGTTTCAACATCCGGGGTAACATCTAAGGAAGAAGTGATTTTTAAATACCAACAGTTAGATCTCATATATGCTAAGACTTGGATGTTATACGAAATTCTTCCTGATGCACTAAGGTCAAACTATGACCCTAGACAAAAGCCCATACCTCATGTCGATGGCATTATAGGATCCGCAAATGCTAAATCTGCAGACTTGGTGACAAGCCAGTTGAAAGAGTTGTCTCTAAGCCAGTCTGTAGGAGGAAACTCTTTGTTTGTTTCCTCCACTCCCACTCAGTCGACGGATGTGCATTTTGTGCAGTCGTCGACCAACCTGAATGGTAACCAGAAACCAGAAGGGACTAAAAGGAAAGGATGAGGTAACAATCATAAGGGTGGGAGGAATAATGATAATAAACCCAAGGACAACACCAACAATGATAGATTGAAGGTTAATGTTGGTGAGGGCAAGAAAGAGAAGCGGAATAAAAAATTCCCTTGTAAGATTTGTATTGATGATCACCTTACCCACTTGTGCCCCAAACTCGAGGAAGTTGAGAGGATTTTATCTCTACAGCCCATTGTGCTGACTAACACTATTCTGCATAATCAACACATGGCCTCGAGCTCCTCTAATGTCGTAAATGCGGTGAGTGGGAGTCAAAACCCATCGGTGCATGATGGTGATCGTCTATGCATAAATATGGTCAAGTCTCATATTAATGTAGCCACTCGGTCTCACGATTACAGTTCTTCATGGGTTATTCCAGGTCTAGAGTCTCCCCCTCCTCTGGAGACATCTTTACAGATAGAAAAGCCAGAGCCTCTGCCTCATATTCTGAAAGGAGTAATCAAACTCTCTACCCACAACCCTAATGCTAGAGTTGCTAAGAATTACTCTATTGTTGAGGATCTGGGTCAAACCCCTTGCACGATGTCATATTTGGAGGTACCCCAGGCATGTCCTTCATAGAGGAATGCCTTGTTATATGCGTTAGCAGCTCTAGACCCTTGTGGCTCTAAGGTTATCAAGTTTGACATCACAGATGTGAAGCCTCGCTTGCATTACCATGTGGCCTTTCAAATCCATGTGGATTACTCAAAGTATACCATCAAACGTATTGTTATCGATAAAGGCATTGTAATGTGCATGATGTCCCTAACCTGTTGGAAAGCCATTGGCTCTCCAACCCTCTCTCAATATTCGAATATGTTGACCACACTTGATGGTCATTCTTTCTGTCCCTAGGGTATCCTTCCTACCTTTCTGGTCCGGTTAGGTGGAAAGATAGTGGAGGTGGATGTCCAGGTGGTTGATGCACCCCTTGACTATAACTTATTACTAGGGTGTAACTCGACTTATGCTATGACTGCAGTCGTATCGTCTATTTTTCGTACTTTATGTTTTCCTCACGATGGGAAAATCATGATGATTGATCAGTTGTCCCCAATGAATTAGTTGGACCTTCGATCCCCATGATCGACAATTCTCAGACGACAACTAAGGATATTGGTGTCGGAATGTATTCCTCCCTTATGGGTACCTTTTATTTTGCGGCACCAATTCATCATATATATGCCATGTCCAGTAGGTTTGCTTATTCAATGAGGTTTGTTCCTTTCCACACTTCGTATTTTAACGATCCTTGGACCCTACCTTCCTTGACCTTGTCTTGTGAAGGTTAGTCACATATTGGCATGGAAATGCCACTGTCAGCAGCAGAGATTGAGTATCAGGTTGTTCTCGACTCTATTGTCAACCCAAATCCTATCCCCTTGCAGAAATACGAGGAGGATCTTGGTCTCCGACCCATATGGGCCACTTCATCATCTTTCTCACATGATTTCCTCAATGATACTTTACCTTCAAATGAAGAAATCATAGAGGCCATGAATGGTTCGGATAGGCCATGGGATGATATGCATCATCGCTCTTACTTCCTCCCAGAGCTTGTTAGGATCGAACAAGACGATTTTAGATCTACATTGAGAGAGATAGTGTAAATGTGTTGAACCTGCATGAAATAGATATAGCTAAACAATAACCCACACATTTGCAACCAGAATTGGAGAAATAAGAAGGAGAGAAAGAATGAAAGAATTCTCAGTAACCGTTATGAATAATTAATAATTTACACATGATATACTATGTATAACTCAATGAGTGCGCACTGGAGGAGAACCAATGAACCATAGTGGTGGTCTAGAGTGATTTGGACACACACCAACAATTACGGGAGTGAACTTCCACCTAATCTAGTCTCTTAGGCAGTTACGGGAGTGAACTGCCACCTAGTTGAGTTAACTAGTCAACTAGTCTTCAGTTAACTAACTGAACAGACAATAGTGAGGATTTAACTTAGGAAATAAAGTGTAATGTGCCAGTTTGGTGATGATCCCAAGGAAAGTGTGCATTAGTTGGTGATGATCCCAATGTTGCATGGTGACAAAACCAATGCAACATTTAAACTCAACTCAACTAGTGAAACTGAAGTGTCAACTGAAAGAGAATATTCTCCAGGTGGAATATTCTCCCCTAAAATATAGGAGACTGGATAATGACTAATTATGACTTATAAACAAGGAAAAACCTTAGGAAAAAGAAATCCTAGGTGTGTGTGAAGTAACTCTAACATCCCCCCTGAACATCACTATGGTGAAAATAAAGAATGGGTCCCAGCAACGAGGCCATGTTAGGTACCCAAATACAAAAGGTACACTGAAATAAAGTGAGGAAAGAGGAAAAACCCACCCCTCAAGGTACAGTGTATGTAAAAAGAAGAACTACATTTTCTAGGCGACTGTGTCCTTCACTCCAAGATGACTTTGTAGAGAATGGAACTTCTGATGAGTGAAGGTCTTGGTGAAGATGTCTTCCGTCTATTCTGCTAAAGGAAATAATTGTAAGTCGATGATCTCCTTGTGTACTAAGTCCTGGATGCAGTGCATGTGGATTTCGATGTGCTTCATCCGCTGCCTTTGAATTGGATCTCTGCATAACTTCAGAGTGAACTGGTTGTCACACCATATGACGATCGACCGATGAAACTAAATGCCCGACTCAGTGAGAAAATGTTGTAGCCACATAGCCGAAATGGTTATGTTAACTGCCCCTTTGTACTCTACCTCGACTGAAGATAGAGAAATGGCATCTTGCTTCTTTCTCAACCAACAAATAGGCCCAAAAACCAAGACTGAGTGAGTAACCAGATGTGGACTTGTGATCAGTGTTATCTCCATCCCAGTCAGAATCAGTAAACCCGATGAGATCTAATGTAGAGTCTATTGCATAATGAATCCCAAAGCTTATAGTGCCGTGTATGTATCGAAGGATATGCTTTGCAGCCTTCCAATATAGTTCATGAGGCTCTTGCATGAACCTGGAAACTGTGCCAACTACATAGGAGAGGTCTGGTATGGAGTGTGTGAGATACAACAAGCTCCCCACTAGTTGTTTGTATAGTGTGTTTTCAACCAGTTGAGTCTCCCCGCCATCCTCAAATTTGAATCCTGATAGGAAAGGAGTCGGAGAAAACTTGCAGTCTATCATGTGAAATCTCTCAAGGAGATCTCGTGCATACTTGGCCTGAGACAGTTTGATGCCTGATGCATCCTGACTGATCTTGAGTCCAAGGAAGAGGTGTAGCGGACCCATGTCCATCATCAAAAACTTGTCATGTAGAATCATCTTGACTATAGCAATCGTTGAAGTCGAGCAACCGGTGATCAACAAATCATCAACATACAGAACTAAGAGTAGAAGTGATTCAGACATCCTGAGCATGTAGACATTTGGGTTTGATTTACAACGTACAAAGTTATGTGACAAAAGGTAGGAGTCCATATTGGCATACCATGCCCTAGGAGCCTGCTTGAGGCCATAAAGGGACTTCTTCAGTCAACAGACCAAAGATGAGTCCTGCATAAATCCCTAGGGTTACTCCATGTACATCTCCTCAGAGAGATCACCGTGAAGAAATGCATTCTTCACATCCAACTAATGGACTTCCCATCCCTTGGTTGTCGCAATGGCAAGTGCCAATCGTA
The DNA here is from genome assembly GCA_010110895.2 of Picea sitchensis. Lineage (NCBI taxonomy): Eukaryota > Viridiplantae > Streptophyta > Pinopsida > Pinales > Pinaceae > Picea > Picea sitchensis. The sequence continues at coordinate 14,475 of SNQJ01S0081010.1, read as the reverse complement.
TGGAATCCATTTTCGCTATTGGAGCGAAGGTCTCATCATAGTCAATACCATGAACTTGTTGAAATCCTTTGGTAACAAGCCTGGCTTTGTATCTGCTAATATGTCCATATGTTGTGCTCTTGGTCCTGTAGATCCATCTGCATATGACAATTTTCCTCCCAAAAGGAAGGGGAACCAGATCCCAAGTCTGGTTCTCAAGGAGGGAGTTGTACTCCTCCTACATGGCGGATTCCAAAAAGGGATTTCCAACAGCCTCACCATAAGATTATGGATCTGAAGACTGAACCAAGAAAATATGCCTGGAGGGAAATGGTTCAGTGGCATTAAGTGCAACAGGAGGTTCCTTGAAATCAGATCGAGTACTCCTAGTATCGGTTGGATCACCAACGAGATCCCATGCATCTTGAAGAGTACTTTATGCCCACTTGGGCCTCTCCTCTAGATCTACAACTACATCTGGATGCTCTGACTCTGCATCCAACTGTACTGAATTTGAATCATCTGAGTCCTTTAAATCATAACTCTCATCTGAAGAAGATTCATCATGTGCATGCTCATCATCTTAGACAGGTGGAAGAATGAAGGTGTCTTCATGTGGTTGTTGAGGTACATGCGAGACACTTTCCTCGAATTGAACACTACGCTCAATGATGATCCGGTCCGAAGAAAGATCAATAATCCTATATCCCTTCACACTGTCAAGATATCCAACAAAAATACACTTAGTTCTCTATGGATCAAGTGCCTTCCTCTTTTTAGAGGGAATCTGGGCCCATGCACGTGAACCGAAAATGTGAAAGTGGGTCACTTCTGGTTTGAGGCCGCTCCAAGCCTCGTAGGGGGTATTATCCTTGAAAAATCTATGGGGAGATCTGTTTTGGATGTATGTTTCACAATTAAGTGCTTCAGACCATAGTCTCTATGGTAGTGACTTTGCATGCAACACGTAAGATGCCATCTCCTTTAGAGATTTTTTTTTCCGCTCAGCAACTCTGTTTTGCTACGGAGTATAGGGAACTGTATGCTGCAACTGAATCCCTACCTCATGGAAAATATTATGGACCTCATGATTTACATACTCTCTCTATTATCAGTTCGGAGGACTTTGATATTCTTTCCGGACTGTGTCTCAACCAAGTCTTTGAAATCTTTGAGGTGTTGAAAGACCTCAGATTTTTTCCTGAGAAAGTAGATCCATGTAAAACGTGAGAAATCATCAAAAAAAATGAGAAAAAAACCTCACTTTTCTGATTGATGGATGTGATAAAGGACCCATGAGGTCACTGTGGATCATATCTAAAGGTGAGGAGGCTCTCTGAGACTTTCCCTTGTCGAATTTCTCTTGAGGGTGTTTTCCGAGAACACATCCCTCGCATACTCCCTTGGAGAAATAGATGTCTGGTAGACCATTGACTAATCTTTGCTTGCTAAGTTGTTGCATGTATCTGAAATTCAAATGTCCAAACCTTTCGTGCCATATTCTACTAATTTCATCAGCATGAGTAAGCAATAAAGTAGAATCAGGTTCAATGAATTCAGAAAAAGTATACAATCTAGACTAATGATTTACCTCACCGGTAGAAACCTTGGATTTGGTTTGCATTCATAGATGTCCACAAAATTTGGTGTGAATATTAATTTCTTTCCAGTGCTATAATTCATCATCTGATACACGGAGAGAAGGTTGACAGAAAGTTTGGGAACGTGCAACACATTCTCGAAGCTTCCGTTGGTGAGTTCAATCCTTCCTTTGTCAGTGACTTCGACAGAAGAGTTGTCCCCCATTAGAATATGAGGACCTTTGCATGCATCCAAAGAAGAATATACTACTTTTGAGGCATCCATGTGATGTGATGCTCCTAAATCTATGATCCAAGCATCGGGAGAGGAGTTGATGGAAATCAAGGCATGGCTAGAATTTCCTTTCTTGGAATTCGGATCTTCTGGCTTCTTCTTCTTGGCACCCTAGAGGATACGATCTCCAAGGTTGTTTTGTTGGAGTATTTGAGACATCAGATCTATTTTTTTTTTCATGCATGCGGATTCTGAATGGAATCCTTTGTGACAATACGTGCATTTCTTCCCTTTTCTTCCCTTTTCCCCTTTGTATCTGGAGGCGTTGGTGAAGGGTTTTGTGTACCCTTCATTCTTTGGATGTTCATGAGCTTTCCATTTATATTTATCTTTAGATTTATGATATTTGTGGCTTCCATCATGCACAGTGAGTGCATGTTCCCTTGGGCCTTTGATTGTGCCCATGTTGATGAGCTTGGTTTTCTCTTGTGTCAGGGCTTCGATAAAGTCCTTAGGAGAAGGCATCTTCCAAGTGGCTCCAGAGGTGAATCTGAAAGAATGGAATGTGGATACGAATACATAGAATTTAGGACCAAGCTTGGAGAGAATGGTGAGAACCATTTTTTTCTCCTCCTTCAATTTATCAACCTCGCAAGCTTTGAGTTGCAACAGTAAATCCTTGAATTTTGTAAAGAAATCTTGGATATTGTTGAAGCTTTTTGGATCCAATGTGAGTAGCTCCACCTCCAGCATGTGTCCCCTCATCTCATTATGTTTTCCAAAGATCCCTTCCAAGGTGGTCCATGCTTCATTGGGAGTCTTACAGGAAGATATGTGAAAAAGGATATCGGGAGAAATAAGACTGCAAATTGTTTTGAGTGCCTCATCCATGCGATTTAAGTACTTGGACTTTTTTATGGCTAATGTCGGTTCTATATCTGTATTCAAGGTTAACCTGTACAACCCTCTGCTTCAGAGATGTATGGTTATTTTCTCCTTCCATGCAAAATAGTTGTAAGGTGTAAGAATGAATTCTTTTTGGAAATCCATATTTCCGTTGTCTTCAATCTTTTGTACCTACAAAACAATTTGCTGTATCTTTTGCCTAGAAATCTGTCGGCTTTGTTACCATGTAAATGTGTTGAACTTGCATATATTATATCTAGATAAACAATAATACACACATTTGCAGAGAGAATTGGAGAAATAAGAAGAAGGAGAGAAAGAATGAAAGAATTCTCATTAACCGTTATGAATAATTAATAATTTACACATGATATACTTTGTATAACTCAATGCGTGCACACTGGGGGAGAACCAATGTGCCATAGTGGTGGTCTAGAGTGATCTGGACATACACCAGTAGTTACGGGAGTGAACTTCCACCTAATCTAGTCTCTCAGGCAGTTACATGAGTGAATTGTCACCTAGTTGAGTTAACTAGTCAACTAGTCTTCAGTTAACTGACTAACCAGAGAGTAGTGAGGAGTTAACTTAGGAAATCAAGGGTAATGTGCCAGTCTGGTGAGGATCCCAAGGCAAGTGAACATTATTTTTTGATGATCCCAATGTTGCATGGTGACAAAACCAATGCAGCATCTAAACTCAACTCAACTAGTCAAACTGAAGTGTCAAATGAAAGAGAATATTCTCCCCTAAAATATAGGAGACTGGATAATGACTAATTATGACTAATAAACAAGGAAAAACCTTAGGAAAAATAAATCCTAGGTGTGTGTGAAGTAACTCCAACATATAGTCGGTCACGTCGTAGTTCCACTAAATACGCATGACATTTACGTCGAAGGAAACATGGCGAGTATTTCTCCTACTGTCAAGATCGACATCTCTTGTATTCCTGGTAAAATTGAAAATGATATATTGGTGCGGATTGTTTTCCTGAAGAAATTCATATCTACACCGAGCTCTTTAAATAATTACATGATGTATTCGATTGGTCATATGAAGAGATGCTAGGAATTGACCCTAGCATTGTCGAACATGAGATTAAAACCTACTCGGATGCTAAACCTGTTTGACAATGACTTAGAGTTGTTCATCCTAGGAAGGTCCCTGCTATTAAGGCAAAGGTGGAGAAATTGGTTAATGCAGGTTTTATCTACCCGGTTCCCTTGACTGAATGGGTATCCAATCCCATTCTCGTGAATAAGAAGCAAGTTGGAACCATCTGTGTGTGTAGGGATTTTTGAAACCTGAATAATGCCTATCCTAAAGACAACTTCCCGACACCTTTCATTGACTAGATCCTTGATGAGTGTGCAAGAAGCGAGGTTTTTTATTTTATGGACGGATTTTCAGGATACAATCAAATTCAGATTAAACCCGAAGATCAACATAAGACAAGATGTATTTGTCCTTGGGGTACCTTTTCATACCATAAAATGGCTTTCGGTCATAAAAACGTTGGAGCAACCTTCCAACAAGCCATGACCTTCACTTTTCACCATCTCAAGCATATAGTCGAAGCCTACCTCGATGATCTCACTGCTCACTCTCGCAAGAGAGTGGATCACTCTACCCACATTTGGCTAGTTTTTGAGAGATTTCGCTATTATCACATCCGTTTAAACCCTCATAAGTGCATCATTTGCGATAGGTCAGGTCCTCTTTTAGGATTCTTAGTTTTTGAGACTGGGATCATGGTGGATCCTTTATCTTTTGAGGCAATACTTCAATTTCCTCCCCCGCGCAACATTCGTCATCTTCAAGGTTTACATGGGAAAGCTAACTTCTTACGTCTGTTTATAGAAAACTATGCCAATATTACTACGGGTTTCATGCATCTCTTCGAGAAGGACAGTCCGTTTATATGGGATGATCAAGCCTAGGAATCCTTTGATGCTCTTAAGAAAGCCTTGGTATCGATGCCTCTGTTGAAGCCTCCAGACTACAGTAGAGATTACTTGCTTTATATCACCGCTTTCGAAGGGACGGTTGGTATGGTTTTAGTTTAGGAGGATGATGAGCTCCATGAGCATGTCATTTACTATCTTAGTCAAAACTTAGTCGGCCCTGAACTCAAGTACTCTCACGTTGAGAAGCTAGTGTTGGCTATCGTACACGTGATTCAAAGATTACGACACTATACATTTCTTTTCAAAACTATCATAGTTGTTGATGTCAACCCATTTCAATACATCTTTACTAGGAGTATCATAGGGGGGAAATATAATAAATGGATTGTCATCTTGCAAGAATTTGATCTCGATTTTGCTTCGGAAAAATCCAAGAAATCGTTAGTTTTTGCCGAGTTAATATCGGACTTCCCTCGATTAGATGAGGATGTTATTCATGTCAATTCATTTGCGGATGAACACATATTCCTTGTCTCATCTTCAGACCCCTGGTATGGAGACATTTTTATCTATCTTCAAACCTGGAATTTTTCTCAGCATCTTTCGAGAGACGATCGACGACGTATACAATATCAATCTAACAACTACCTTATCGTCGGTGACACTTTGTATCGTTGAGGCATAGATCATATATTGCGTCATTTCTTGACTCGTGAGGAGGTTGAGTTTGTTCTTAATCACTACCACAATGGGGCTTGTGGTGGTCATCTATATGGGCTTGCGATATCCCAAAATATATTGCGAGCTAGTTATTTTTGGTCATCTATTTTTAAAGATTGTGTCGAAGCTCAAGAAGTGTCACCCTTTCCAGGGGTTCACTCTACAGATGCACTCACATCCAGCCGCTCTTCACCTGTTCATCGCCTTCGATCCCTTCACTAAGTGGGGGGTGGATTTTTTGGATTGCAACCCAACTTCAGCCAGGGGGAATTAGCATATTATCGTGGCTAGAGACTACTTTACTAAGTGGGTCGAGGTCATGACTACAATCAAATCTGATGATAATACTGCTGCATTTTTCGTGTTCAATCAAATTATAGCCTGGTTCAGAATCTCGAGTAATATTGTCACTGATCATGGCAGTCACTTTCAGAACGAAATGATGAAAGAGTTAGCATTGAAACTGGGGTTTAAACATGGTCATTCTTCCCCTTACTACCCACAGGAAAAAGGACAAGTAGAGGTCGTAAACAAGTCTCTCAAGACCATTTTACATAAAACTATAAGCCAGAGAAAATGTGATTGACGTCTCATGCTTTACCCTACGCTTTGAGCATACCGAACCTTGGTTAAGACTTCCACCGGTTTTTCCCCTTTTCAATTAGTACACGGTGTGGATTCAATTCTTCCTATTGAATGTAAAATCCCTTCTCTTAGACTGGCAGTTAAGCTCCTACCTGACACTTCCAATATTGAAAAACGCCTCGTACACCTAGAGATCTTAGATGAGCAGCGTCGATATGCCTCTACGGCTATCGAAGGGAATAAACAGCGTGTCAATGTCCAGTATGATAATTTTTTCTATCCTCGGTAGTACGTTGAGGGTGACTTGGTCCTCTTGTACAATCAAGCCAAAGAACCACTAGGGGCAAGAAAGTTCAACCCCATGTGGCACAGTCCTTATATCGTGCGATGTGTCTTAGAAAAGGGAGCCTACGAATTAGAAGATTATGAAGGGAATATGTTGGTTGAGCCCAGAAATGGGTTGTAATTGAAAATATATTACACTTGAGCCCCAAGCTTGGGCATAACTCTTTGTATAGAAGATTATGAAGGGAATATGTTGGTTGAGCCCAGAAATGGGCTGTAATTGAAAATATATTACACTTGAGCCCCAAGCTTGGGCGTAACTCTTTGTATACTAGTGTATCTTAGTGTATATATCTTTTCCATTTTGTCATCGGCTTGCTTATCGATTTTTCCCTTGGTTGGCAGATGTCAATGGAGTCTTCGGTTTACTTAGGATTCGCAGACGATGCTAGTCTTCATACATGGAACTTGGCTTCCGCTGCTTGGGTTGTTTACTCACCCCAGGGTCAATTGGTGTCTTCAGGTGGTGTTTGTCTAGGGCCATCAACGAATAATGTGGCCGAATATAGTGTTGTTATAGAGATTTTACGTGATGTCATTTCACATGGTATTTGTTCTTTAGAGGTTCGCCTGGACTCCCAGTTAGTAGTATGTCAATTGAACGATAGTTACCATGTGCGAGACCCCACTCTACTCCGATGATTCCTACAGGTATGACTTTTGGAATGACATTTTGATTTTATTACTTATAATCACATACCTCGAAGTTCTAATTATGTATCTGAAGCATATGCTAATTATGTTTTAGATTGGCATTTGTCATATAACTAAAGTAAAAGAAAACACATTCACTAATGTACACATTGTAATATAAGTAAAGTTGAAGACCAATGTTTTTTATATTTCATTTCTCCAAAAATATGGTGTTATAGTACAAAATTGGGGCTCACACCCTCAAAATACATATACAGTCGATCAATATAATAACCATGACATCTATGCCTCTGGCCTTGGATGTGTGTCATGATAACATAGTACGGCGTTTGTGAGATGCCAGAAGAGTTGCACCGAATAATAGGGCACACACACCATCTGCCACTGCATTGCCTCCGGTAGATCCTCTACCTGAACCATGGGAATTCTTTGTGTCAAACGAGACAGGTTGCCCTGCACGTTTTGAAGCACTCTCTCAGTGTCTCCTCCTACTGGATCATCCCCTCGGTGCCTTCGTAGGTGCCGTGGGAGTCCATCTGGTCGTCGCGGACCCACATTTGCATAATAATATATCTTTTAATTAGTAATTGACATCATCCAAAAATATTTTTGTTTTTTTCTTTTACAAAAATACAAAAAAAAATGAAATATTAAAATCTTTTTCATACCTATGTCTCCTTAGGCGGAACTTGGTGGTAATGGCATGTCTAGATCTCCTCTGAATTCGATCCCTACATATGGGTAGTTGTCTAGAGCTATCACCTGTCGACGCCACCAAAAGAAAAACTTGTCATTGTAGGGTGTTGGTACCCTACCACCCCCCAACCGCCTCATTACCTCAGTCCACCGTCACATGGTTGGATCATGAGTTCCATACGGAACAATATCGACTCTAGGGCCCAAGCCTAGAACACGCTCAAATAAAAAACTACATAAGATAGATGAAAACCCAAAGTTCCTCTTTCTACCTTGTTTTTAGTGTGTCAGCTAGCTCTTCATGTTGGTCAGCAGTGAGGTGCACCAGTCATAAATCGTGGGTCACAAGCCCTCCAACGAGTAGAACATAAGTGGCCTTGATGCCTAATGCAACGAGGTTGACCATATGATCCATGCCAACACTAGCATGATCATCTTGAGACTCAGGTTTTTGATCGCTCTGATTGGGAGTTGGCTCCCTACCTTTGCGGTCCCTACAACGCAGTGAGTGGCTATGTAGTCCTCTATATTCATGCCACTCCCAGCTCTCCAGGATTTGAGGTTTACCACCTCACCCTGACGTGATAATCCTGTCATAAAGCGTATGTACTCGACTTCAATCCTTAATGGTTTCCCATCGAGGTTGAAGGCCTCTATATCCAGATCCCAGTAGTTCACCAACATCTGGAGTAGTCTCACTTGAGCCCTCATTCCTTTGAGAGCCCAAAATTTATATAGCCCGCATCTTCTTAATGTTAATTGGGCCCCTGGATCTCTTTCTAATGCAGCATCAACCTCTTCATGCTCTCTTTCTCTCCACTCTAGCACCATCCTGCAAGTTTAAAATCAAATTTCGAATCAATATCATTTAAAAAAATCAACTCATGGACTTATACGCAAGCTACAGTTTACACAGTCATGTATAGGGATGCATATACNCTCTTCATGCTCTCTTTCTCTCCACTCTAGCACCATCCTGCAAGTTTAAAATCAAATTTCGAATCAATATCATTTAAAAAAATCAACTCATGGACTTATACGCAAGCTACAGTTTACACAGTCATGTATAGGGATGCATATACACGGTCTGTTTTGATAACAGTCGCGTATAGGGTTGCGTATACATGACCCGATCAATTATATCCCGTGTACACCCTAGTTTCTACTGTATGCCCTAAAATACTCAAAAATTGAAGCCTAAATTGAAATTTTAAACCAATGAAAATGAAGATAAGGGAAAGAAGACTTACTTGGTCTAAATAGTTGTCAATTCCATCACTCGTGGCTCTCGCAATCGGCAGTTGAAGATTGGGGGCAATTTGCTCTAAAATGCACTATTTGGGTAAAAAATACAAATGATATGGTAAATTGGTTATGTTTTTTACTATTTATACAAAAAAATTACCCACTTGACATAGTTTTGCTTAATTTTTGGCCTAAATGGACTAATAGTGCAGTGGAACAAGTCGGTTTTGATGGTTTTTTCCAAGGATTCTTGTGGTTCTAGTGTTTTGTCGCTTGTTCATGACTTTGGAAGGTATCCTCTTGACCGGCATATAGGATAGGTCATCCATTCATTTTTTCATTTTTTGCATTATCCTATGCATGTGATCCATATGCCTTAGGTACAAACCCACTTATTAGCGACACAGACCCTTCTATCTACTACTAGAAGTGTCATTAGTAAATGGTAGAGACTTACCAAACATGGGCACCCTCGTTAGAACCTTTGTGCCATTCAGTGCCCATGCAGAGATTTTTCTGTAGGACTGAGAGTCCCTTATAGCTAATACAACTTTATGTTTGAACCTCATTTATTACTCATAAGCATGTTGACTTATACCTATGGGACTCCCATGAGTCTTGCTTAATCTCTTTTAAAAAATCAAAAAGATTGTCGAGTGAACTTGTCTCTTTCACGCTCGTTAATTGGATTTGAAAGGACATCTATTTGGTGTCCTATTGTTCACTTTGGCCCTACTTTCATTATAGGTAGGTAACCTTGAACCCATTAGTCGACATCTCCTCATTGGTCATTTTCTGGGGGGGTTCCCTTTTGTTTGATGACAAGAAATATATTCACACACTGGGATTCGTGCAGTGTCTTAGATTCCATTAGCCTTATTGGTGGTTTCCTCGCCTTTGTCGGCAGTTTTCATTATTGGTTGCTATTCAGAGGGTCTTTTTGTGCACTACTTGCATCTGGTGCATGCAAAATATGCACAGGGTCGTTGGTTCATGAACATGTTCTTTGTCCGAGTTCCTTGAAATCATCAATCTATTGCTTTGTACCTCATGCTGACTAATGAGAGATGCCTTAATGCTCTCCTTTCAGCGAGTCTCCTTCCATCAACTTTAGCTCATATATTTTGGAAATGAGGCCTATAGTCCTATGAGTACCTAGAGGCTTGCACTCATCAGTGGCAGGTTCTCTCGCCATCGATAGTTGGGAATACATCAATTGTCTCATGATCAATGGATTCTTCAAGTGTTCAACCTCAACACCTTTATTCACACTTTTAATAATGTACTTGGTGCCTTGATACCTACTTTCATTATCGGTAATGTGAGCACATATGTTGGTAGGGGGTGTTTTCTCCCTAGGAAATGGCCTCTTGGTGAAAAAATGAAGGAAAGCGGGCTAAAAACCCACAAATGTGTTTATCCAAGGTCGGGGGGAGTGATTTTACCTCTTGGCGTGTTGTGCTAAGGAACGCTCAGATCTATGTGGTTGAGCATAGCACACTCATATCTATGTTCCTCGT